>JBBKCR010000002.1:14008235-14028169 GCA_037577295.1 Ladigesia roloffi | reverse complement strand
CACACACACACACACACACACACACACACACACACACACACACACACGCACGCACACACTTAATATGATCCCTACACCCCTCTGTAAAGAGCCTGCCATGCACCCATTAACGCGCTGCGGAGGAAAAGTGCCACTGTGCCATTAAACCCGCCCTGACGTCTCGGCAGCTCCGGTCCCGGGACACACTGATATAACTGCTATTCCTCAGTAAGGAGGAACGAGTCCATGTCTCTTTGGGAATTACGGATGAGACACTTCAAAAAGACCCTCCGGGCTACAAAGGCGTGGTTATAAATTATTCAGCACGGAGACGGACGCTCAAAGCACTCATCCCGAGTCAAACCTGCCTGGCCCCTGCCCTGCGCCAACCCTTTGAGGTGTGTGTGTGTGTGTGTGTGTGTGTGTGTGTGTGTGTGTGTGTGTGACACGAGACAGGCGATACACTCCCAGCGGAAATCAACAAAATCAACTTCAGGACATTAGAGCGCACAAAATGCACGATGCCACTGAAACCTGGATCGATCCAATCAGTAGAAATTTCCTTTATTCCTTTTCACATTAATTCGCTCCTCCTCACTGCAGAAACCAGATTAGATTAAACGTTAAACTTCATCGTTTAGCGTGAGGTGTGGCTCGTAAGGCAGGAGTGCCCGTGCTGCTGTACAGTGACTCTGAATGAGGTAAGAAAGAAATGAACGTCCAAACAAATAAAAAATACCAAAATCTAACTTTTAAAATATCAATTCATTACTGCATTATTTCATAACCTTCCAGTGTCACTGCGATTTTCCACTCACCCAGAGTTTAATATGAATACCGCAAATATCGGCCCATGCCACAGGTGTCAAACCTGTCCAGAAAGGGCCGCTGTGGGTGCAGGTTTTCACTCCAACCCAGCAGGAGGCACTCCTGTTTCCACCTCTGTAATCAGTTGGCCTTGGTTTTCAGTTACTCAGGTGCGGCTTCTTCTTGGTTGGAACAAAAACCTGCACCCACAGCGACCCTTTCATGAACAGGTTTGACACCTGTGCTGTACATAAATAAGAATGTAAGCTGGCCGTGTTTGTGGGTCAATCTTACAAAATAATCAGCCATTAGAAATTCGGCCTGGTTATCGTCTGCTGTAATACAGGTGTCTTCCACTAGAGTCTGGATGTCCTTCTCCACATCCACTCTACTGATGGCCTGCCCAACCTGCTTCTCACTCTGGGGGGAGGGGGATATTACTATTCAGATCCATATTATTTACGAAGCTGTCTTCCATAGCAGATCAATAAAGTCACATTATTAGGCAAATTGTAATTTATATGTACTTTTTTTGCAATTCTGCAAATAACCTGTTTGTCACATTTCAATATGATCCTCTTCCTTGTACTATATAAATGAGGGAAGTCACTGGACGCAGTGAGATGCTCTGGGCAATGTATGTGAACACACAATGACACATAGATATGCAAACATTGCCATGAAGTGGGGCACTGTTTAGGTTCACCACCAACCTAAACATTGCCCAACTTCATGGCAATTTCATGCTCTGTTTGTTTAGTATTGATTGATTGGTGTACACCAGCCTATTCATCTGTAAGCAGTTTAGCTTTGCATATCCATGTGCTTTGGTGTGTTCACGCATGAGAAAATGGTCACTTTCACTTCACATACATTTAATAAGGAGTGTTATTGCCTGGAAAATTACAAGCAGAGCAACAAAAATGGTTTTATTCTAAGGAGTATAGAGAGGTCAGAAAATTACCAATAAAAATGAATGAAGACTTCTGTTGAATAAAAACACATAAAAGTCGTAGGAGGGTAAAAACTATTTAAACAAGGCTTTGTTCTGTTCTACTAACTCACATGAAGGAGGGTTTGGACGTAGCTGGACATGTGGAGACTGTACTTATTCAGTGTGTTGCTTAGAGCCTCTATCCTTTGCTTCTCAAGCTCCTGAACAATCTAAAATACAATATTAGGTCATCTAAAGTCAAAGCATGTGGTCTCACAAGTTTATGGCTAATCACTTAAGAGTACAGATCCAAAACAGAAGTGATGAAGACTAGGACATCACTAATGATGACCTTTCACCTGATAGCAGGATTTGAGAGTGTTCTCCCACTTCAGTCGAATTTGGTGGCCATCCATGTTCATACTGAAATATTCCTCTTCAACTTTGGCTTGCAGCTCTGCTGACTTGGTCAGTCGGTTGAGCATCTGACCAAATACATGAATGCAAATGTTATGGCATATCTTCTTATAATCAATTTGACTATTTTCAGACATAAATATGAATGTCTTTAGTGTTCTCACACCTTCTCTGTTTACATTTCCATGTTACCTGAAATTTTGCCATTAAAAAAAAAAGGTACCTTCTGCTTCTCTTTTTCTGTGCAAATGTGTTTGTTTTTTTCCACAAAACTGAACAGTGCCTCATGCTCTCTGGTTAATCCAGCTAGCTTTTTCTTTACCTGTGGAAAGCACAAGGAGTTCGCTGCTCAAAGCAAACGATGATAACATTTGTCTTTTATTTCTTCTTTAATATTCTACGCCTAGTTTCTTTTCAGTCACACAATTTCTCTTTATTGCTTTATTTGTTTTGCACAATTCACTCATCTGTATTACATTCATGGCACTGTAGCATATAAACCTAAAAGCATTTGAATTTTTGCAGTGTGCTAAGTTCCTGAACTCAGGCTAGGCGGTTTCAGAAGAAAAAAGAAGAAAAAAGAAAGTACGTTTTATTAAAGTTGACATTATAAATAATCGTTAGCACCCTACCTTCAGTTGTTCATTCCAGTTTGTAACAACAAGTTTCCCAGATTTTTCAATGGCATTATCCAGCTGCTCTTGAGAAAAAAAAATATATAGTCAGGTGCCTATTTCTGATAACACATACTGCTACAGGCTGTGAAGGGCACAGACAATAAAACCTAACTGTATTTCTTTTATGAAAATAATACTTAAAACATTTAATGCTGTTATCTTTTGCCCATTTCACATCCACACAAACCACTCACTTCTTTAGGTACACCTTACTTGCACCTACACTCACTGTCAGTTTTATCAGCTTCACTTCATAATTCATAATTGTGGACTATTCCATCTGTTTCTCTGCACCATTTCTTATTCTCCAGTACCTTGATTATTATAGAACCACCAGTGAGCAGGAATTATTCCCTGGTGGATCATCCTCAGAACAGCAGTGACATATATAATGACAGTGACAGGTCTGTGTGTGTACTGCACAAAGTGTATCAGACACAGCAGTGCTCCTGAAGTTTCAAACACCGCAGTGCTACTGTTGAGCTGAAAAATTTCCATCAGTCGGCCAGCAGTGTCCCCTGGCAAGAAACTGACCACTAATGTAGAACTTGAACATAAACTGTGCAGGATCAGATGAACTATGATCAATAATCTTCCATCTGCAAGGAGGACTAAAATGAAATGTCAAATAAAGTGGACAGTATGAAGACACAGCATTAAAAAAAACTAGCATCACTGCTGTGTGTGATGCAAATATACAAACAATACATTAGTATTGTAATGGCACGTTAGACATATATAGTATCAGTAACAACACTAGTCTAGATTACATTTCGTCACTGCATGTTTGAAAACAAATGCCTGTCTACAATAATCCCTGCAGGGCATGTCAGTATTGTGTGTATATGTGTGTGTATGTGTCTTTGTATAATTTAACCACACACTGGTTTCTTCCTCTTGGTATGCTCATCCAGAATCTGACGAATTTCCAGAATGGTATCTTGGTTCAGAGCGTGTCCTAACATTCTGGAAATTGGTAATAAAAACAGTTTAGAAATGTGCCTTGACCCAAAACATTTAAAACAAGGACATTTAGCAGTGCTGTAATTTACCTGTGTGCCTCTGCCATTGAGCACATCTCATTTGAGATAAGGGACCATGCATTATATGTCGAGCTTTGGAAAGAAGGTCAAACAGGCTACTAGGAATTTGCAATATCAGCTGGATCAGCAAGTCCAGAATACAGACGGATAAAATCTTTTTTTTAGCATGAGATATTCTTGAACAATAGAAAACAACCTTGTGAAAAGTAAAGGAACACTCACTTGTTACTCATCGCTTTGGATACTTTGATGAGCTTCCCTGCCATCTTCTGCAACCCTTTGGCATAGTTGATCTCCAGCTCTGACCTGTATTTATAGCAACAAACTGATCTGCCCATGCCTAACCTGCACTATAAAGCACGTAGATATGATGACTACAAAAATCTGTTTATGACCTCTAAAGTAGGGCAGAGCACAGGAAATATGTCCTTGGGCACGCTGGACGTTTTTCTCTATATTGACAGAGTGTTTAAGAACTTAGAGCAGATCTTTAACTATGACCCTCCACCAGTTAAAGAGTTAGACTACAAGATATTGAGATATAAAAAGCTCAGTCTATTGCAAAGACAGTCCCTCAGACTGGCAATAGGTAAAAGAGTAACTGCAGCTACAATTAAAAATCAATCCAGAAGCCCTGACTTGTAAATACAAGACCCTGTATTGGGGAGAGATGGTTTTCACTTCTGTTTCTAAAAATGATCAAGGTCTAAATTGACTTTTACCTTTGCTGGAAAACTGTTGTGAGTTCCTTGCAAAAGTACTCTCCATTTTTTGAGAATTTCTTGAGGTCCTGGTACAGCAGGTTGTACTACAACACATTCAGGGGTTCTGTTACCTCCAGCTAACAGCGCAGCACAAACATTTCATACACAGAAAACATGCAGAGGTGGAAGAAACAATGACATTGTTTTGTTATCCTGTTCTGCATTTAAATGACGTAAGGGAAAAAAGTAGCAGACTCACAGCGCAAGTGCCGAGCGGGTCCTTCATCTTCAGTCTGGCCGTTTGTTGACTTTGCTCTTTTAAACTTTGACCACACTCCTCCCCTAAGGCATGCATGCGGAAATCACCTGAGCAGGCTCATCAAATACATATTCATTCACACACCAACTAACACATAATTATTGACACCTTATCAGAAATAGGAGAAAAGTAAACATTAGCAAAGACTTATGAGAAAGAATAAAGCACAACTTCTATAATTGTTTTGTCTGTCGTGTTTATTCAAAATACATGGCAACATTATTCATTTGTACTGTTCATATTCTGATGTTCCACCAAAGGCAGAAAACCAAAGCCTTTGAAAATACCTTTTTTTTCCTGACATCAAGTGTAAACCTCATAATTCAGCATCAGCGCACTGTCTGCAGTGCAGAGAGACAATGGCTAATTAGCTGCACACCCTCTCCACAGCTTGTTAATAATCCGCAGCAGTGACCTTCAGAGCACAGAAATAAGAATTCGCCTTAAAAATACTCAAAAACAAAAGCTTCACCCCGACCGCATTTCACTGAGTGATCCGCTTAGCTGGATGATTAAAGTGGTAAATTATGCCAAGAACAAATGGGAAAACTAGAGACTCTTAGCATCCAGTACTGAGGAGACAAACATATGATATCACTGTAGCTGAAATGCACATGGTTTCTGATGATGGTTCATATTCTAAAATGCACTGTACTGGTTTTAGGTAGGGCTTTGAATCGTGGGGACCAGACTTCTTCATTATAACCAATAGATAAATATTATGCAATACATAGTACTCATCCAATATTAATACTCTGCCGAATGAGAATGCGGGAGTCTCTGTGTGACAGAGGCTCTTACATAATATATAGTACGGAAGTTTCAATTTCAAGACCATAAAACCTGATGAAGAATAACACTGTAACCAAAGACTATGTAACCCAGTCAATTAACGATCCAGTTTGATGTAGCTTATAATTCACCTTCTTTTGGACAAATGTCCTGAATGTACTGCGCGAAAATATCAGATAAAGAATTTTATCAGTGAGATATCCGTTATACAGGCATGTACTTGATTTGATGTGGAGGAGGATATGGCGAATTTTGCAGCGTTACAAACAAAACGCATGAGCATATAATACTGTTACAGAATCCCCATATACAGTTACACTAGTGCAAATATAGCATGTATGTGCTGGTCATTTCTGTAAAGAATGTCATACAGTTTTAATCAGTGAGCATATTAGACAGCAGTTACCTCTTATCTGTGACTACGGCAAAATGATTGAAAACCAAAAAACTTAAGCTGCAGATGTGGTGGATCCTGAAAGAGTGACTGAACTTTAAATAGCTGTGCCATTTCAAAACACCGACAGCAAATTGCATTAAAACATGGAAAAAAAAAAGTCTCAGCCACAAATTTGCAACCTATATATAGATATAAAAAAATAAATAAATACAAAGACGATTATTTCGAAAAAAATAGCCGCTCCCATAATACCAAACTACATGACCACAGCAGCATGCTAGCATGATGAGAAGAGATGCTTCCATTCATTCACCAAAAAAAGGAAGGAGTGCTTTGATATTCAACCGAGTGTCTAAAATTTCTGAAAAGGTCAAAAAAAAAAGAGGAAAAAAAAAGTGTGGATAGAATTCATACTGAAACAGAACGGCATTCACATTATTCTCTTTAAGAACTTCCAGTACCAGACAGGCAACATTGTTCATGTTTTGACACGCACGAGTACTCTACAGATGCCAATGAACCAGGCTGCAGTGGGCTCCACTGGAATGTATCAGGGCGGCAGGGTGCTTAGTGTTCGTCATGACAGGGGGACACAGACAGGTAGCCGTTAGTGCCATGGGCCCCGTTGGTCCCGTTAGTGTGCTGTTTCTGAGCTGAGGCTAGGACTTCCTCTTCATCAGAACTTGATTCAATGTCACTTCGATCATCCTTTGACACCTGGAAAAGACAGACATGCTACTTTTTCCTGGATTCCAATAAACAAAGCACATCTGTTATATAAGGGAAAACAGGGCAAAACTTAAAACAGGTTTTACTCTCAAGAGTGAATAAATAAATCTGAACAATTCAGTGATTGTAATGCAAACCCAATAAAATAAATTAGCATGCTTTTTGAACCACATTTTTCTAACCTAAATGAAAATTTCTATATCTTCACTACAATATACACTACAATATACATAAATTCTGCCCACCATATCAGAAGAGTTTTTCATTTACATTAAATCTATAGTACACTTTTGATTAATTTAATCATGAAAGCATAGCTAAAACATTGTGCTTTAAATGTATATTATTAAATGTTTAGATGGATTTCTTTCAGCTTACTTTGGGGCGCTTTATTTTAACACCTGGACTCTACTGTGCAGAGGCTTTAGTATGGCTAGTTCTCACTGGGAATTTCTGACATGCTTCAAAAAGCAGAGCTACATTCAACCAAGAAAATAAATAATTAACAATACAAGATTGATTCGGTGACTTATGCACAACTTTTTTTTATGGTAGAAGAGCTTGACAAAATGTACAGACAATTTTGCTGTTGCATTACAAGAACATGCGCAAAATAATATTCTATTTGAACCTATTTAATCACATAAATACTGTACAATGCCACATTTTAGCCTATGTTTGTTTTTGCCCCACACTGCCCTATCTAAAGAAACAACATGCGAGATCCTTCTCAAGGACCCAGGTTCTAGTGCTTTGTTACACCCATGGCCATTGATTATGACCATACTGGATCAAAAGACAGCGTAACTCTAAAGGGGTCTATGACTAGTTACTCATTAGACACTTTCCTTCAGTGACATACAGCACTAATAAATCAACACTTAAATCCATGCAGCACAAAGGAATTAAAACAGATGAAGAAACTAATATCTACCTAATATCTAATGCAGGAGTGCCAAACATCTGTATGTGTTTGAGGAGGGAGTATTTCCAAACTTTGCTGAACATCAGTCCTTTAAGAACAGAGTTGGGCTCTCCTGACCTAATTAACCTAACAGTACAAACGTTTGATTGTTTACATGATTTCCTCTCCTACTTACATGTAAAGGATTCCATTTTCCCGCCTGGAACAGCGAAGGATTGACAGAAAAAAGAGAGATATGGTGCTTAAGAAAAAATACGAGGCAATGGCAGTTGCACTGAACCAAGAATGCATGCTCTATAAACTACTTTAACACACTTGTTTATTCACTTTAAATAAATACCTATATGACGATCCACAAAGTGGTAAGTTATTAGCGACAGAGTTAGCAGGTTTTGAACATGCAGAGCATAAAGAGAAGTAGTGGTGTCCAGTCCTGCTGCTCTCACCTTGCCTCTGGAGATGGCTCTGCAGGCGATCTTTACAATGAGATAGGACCAGAACGTGTGCAGTGCCTGCAGCATCACCAGCAGCGCGTTAAACACCCACCAGGATGGATACGGCCCCACAATCTCCCAGCTCTCAAACAGAGTGCTGTTTAAAATCCTTTTCAGAGCAGACACACCAAAACAGAGTCGGAATTAGCATTTTCATCATTTTTCATTAGGCCATTTGCACACTTCGATGATCTAGCATTAAGTATCTGTAACACTGAGTAACACATAACAGCATAACAGCTCATTTGGAAAATCAGACCATTATCCAAAACAATGAATACCAGATACACAGCAATCCAAAAATGAAAGGTAAACCACCAGTATTGTATATGTCCGAATCAACATCACTGCTTTTACAAAA
Organism: Ladigesia roloffi; assembly: GCA_037577295.1. Classification (NCBI taxonomy): domain Eukaryota; kingdom Metazoa; phylum Chordata; class Actinopteri; order Characiformes; family Alestidae; genus Ladigesia; species Ladigesia roloffi. Next base: position 14,019,591 of record JBBKCR010000002.1, on the reverse strand, counting down.
ATATATTGCTGTAAACTAATAGTTTTCTCTTTTGGCCAGTTTATTTTTTAACAGAAAACAGTACATATGTAGCATATTATGGTTCAGTTTCATTACAGTAACTCTTGAATTTACTATGAAATGAAAAAATCATCCATATCGTAACTACAAGTCTAATAATCTTTAGGTCCCTCTCGTGCCAACAACACAGCTCTACAAGATATCTGAAGGTGTATTGTGGTATGTAGTTTGTCCAGCACATCCCACAGATGCTTGGATTGATATATGGGGAAAATCCTTGAACTCTGTCATGTTCTTGATCCATTCCTGAACAGCTATTGCAGTGTGGCAGGGTAAGCAGCAGTACATTATCCAGAGCATCACACTGCCCTCTTCCCATAGTACATCCAGGTGCAATACACACACCCCCGGTCCTATGCACAAAACTGCTCCATGGCCCAGTTCTGACGTTCATGTGGATGTGTGCACTGTACATATTTTCTAATAACTTTCTATCACAGCCAGCTTAAATTTTTCCAGACATTTGTGCCACAGTAGCTCTTCTTTGGGGTCATTTCAAACAAGCCATTTATTGCCCAAGAGCATCAGTGAGCCCTGCACACCCAGGACCTTGTCATTGATTTACTGGTTGTCCTTTTGTTGGACTGCTTTTCACAGTCACTAACCTGTTGCATACAAGGAACATTCCAATAAACCTGCTGTTTTGTAGATGCTCTGACAGTGATGTAGTCATCACAAATTGAGCCTTCTTAACAATTGACCATTTTCCTGCTTATTGCTTAATGTCCTGGCATTTCCTTTTGACTACTTACTTGCTGTCAACCCACTGGCAGATGTCATTGTACTGAGATACAAAAGTTTATTCACTCTACCTGTCTGAGGTCTCAATGCTGTGGCTGACTGGTGTCAGGTCTAGCATACCAAGGACATTTCAAACTCATCTTACAGATACATAGGACAGAAAGAGTTGTGAGCTTGAATGCTTAATAACATAAAGTGCCTCAAGAGCCCAGGCCTGAATAGCACATAAGGCTGATCGAGAGGTTTATGTGATGCAATTAATTGAAAAATGAGTGCAAATAACAAGTGAATGCATTTGTTGGCATACGAATTGATGGTGAGGTGTAGAAGCTATGTCTGATCCGGCTACATGGGAAGAAATATGGTTGACCTTGTAAATAAAGACTGACTATATATGCTCTACTCCTACAATCATGTTTGATTATATAAAGGTAATCAGTCCTTTACTTTGGTTTTCAAATTGGTTTTCAAATGTCTGAGTCATAGTTAAACATTACACCATTCAAATACAAAGAAGCATAATAGGAGCTTCTCACATCTCTCTCTCTCGCTCTCAAGCTCCTGTCCCTTTCTCTCTGGTCCTCAATTGATTAGAATCTTTATGCTGTTGTGGTAGTCATAGTAACCATTACTTGGCAACAGCAAGAGATGCATCAAAAGTGAAAAAAGTGGAAAGGAATGTTTCATGCATTCGGTCTCGCAGGCTAAAGAGGGCACCACCAACAGATGGCGCTTACAGACCCAAAACACTTCCCATTTCTTGAAAGCAGCCAAAAGTGTTTATACTCTAGATGGTGATACCAATTATTGTCAGTGGCTGAGATTAGCAGCTGCTCAGAAAAGTAACAGGTACCGTGCCATAGGCAAAAGAGCATAAATCTTCAGGTCCCTGACTAATCTGTAGTCATTCTGTGACCAGAAAAAAGAGCAAGGTTACAACCCATGAACACTCAGTTTGAAAAAATCTTAAATACATCTAAAGCAGTAAAAAATAGGAGTAGTAGATAACAGACGTGGCATAGCTTGTATGATCCATGAAAAACTGTAAGCAGTTCTCATATTCAATACCAGGCAGTAACATCTACATTATTAACAGTCTCCTACTGTCAGAAGACATCATCTGCTACTCACAGGACTCACTCAGAAATCTTCCCCAGACACAATACGCATAGGGCAGGAGAGTGAGAGAGAAAGCAAAGGAAAAAACAAGAGAGACTGACAGTGTATTCTTACCAAACTGGGAAAATGCCCAGCCTGGAGCTGATGAATACCAAGGCGAACATGATGAACAGGACATTGCAAAGCCTCTGGCATTTGGCGTAATTGGCCATTTTAGCAGCCTGCAAATAGAAACTCATTTAATCATTAGGGACATATAAAAGCATAATTAACAGCTAACATACTGTAAGTTGTTGATACCTTATGACCATCTATGATTCAAGTTATGATGTACTAAACCTGCATCTCATCGTACTTATACTACTACATTGGATCATAGATCAGAGCTTAATAGCTACTTTACATTGATTTTACATTGTACTATACAAAAATGGCCTTAAAATGCCTTCAAATAGAAGCTGCCACACTGCTCTCCTTTGGTAACAGAACACAGGTCAGGACACAGATGCACACTGGGAAAAATAAAGTTCATGCATGTACCTCCAACAGTACATCTGCAGCATCGTGGAGGCACATGACAAGTGTGCCCACCCGAGCCATGTTATTCACGTAAGAAAAGGTGATCAGGGAGATGGTGGCAACATGGTGCATGAACATGAGCAAGAAGTCCTGCAGAAAAAAAACCCTGTGTTAAGTATGATAAACCAGCATTTGTGTATGAAGAGATACCTCTGGTTCCATTACAAAATATTTCACAGGTCTAATACAATGTTGAGTCTGAAAAGCATTCTAGAAAATAGTGCTGGGTGACATAAAAATTAATTGTGATGAGATTTCTTTTGGCAAATCATTCAGTAAAGATTATTGATAATTACATGAATTTGGGAAAATATCCAACTTTGGTATTTTCTATAGGAAACAAAATAAAGGAAAAATGAAACTTTTTTTTACATCTGTTGTTTAACCTGTAATGGAATTTCAGTAGCCTCCATTTCAGGCCTGTTTCAGTTTACAGATTTGCCATCTGATGATGGATTGTGAATGTTGGAAGAACTTCTGAGGGACTATAACTCTTCTGGACAGGATTTTGTGCATTTTCTTTTTACTGACTGGCAACTACACAAGGGAGCCAGATCACCAACATTACAGCTAGAAAACAATAGTCTAACTGTCTTCAAATTTCAATTACAATGATGGAGGCTGCTTGAACAAACACCTGGCTACCCAGACATCTTAGATTAGTCTGGCACCCTTCCTCTGCCTGAAAGTTGTATTTGTTAGCCTATAGCTCAGTGACTGGGCTGGCCGTCAGAACTGGTTGAGCACTACCAGTTTCTAATAACCAATTAGAGCAGAACAGATTTTCTACAGTTTGAATGACCAAAAAGTCCACATGAAATCTCACTTTTCCAATTGGATTTTTCCACCATTGAGGGGTGGCAGTGCTCAGCATCATAATGTCTTGAACATAGTTTATGGAGAGCTGTAGTCTTTACTGAAAGTCAGAAAAATTGTCAAAAAGTTTGATTTAAGATCCAAATCATACTTGGCTCTGCAGTATGAAAAAAAATGTTACTACTGACTAAAACGTTCTAGATTCAAGGTCATTTCTATCACCCAGCACTTACTGAAAGCATGCTAAATCAGAGTACCAAAAAAAGGACTGTTAGTCAGAGTACACAAAAAAGGACTGTTAGTCATAACTTACTAATTACCCTGTAAATGTTTAAGGCTCACAGAAATTATGTTTAAAGGTTATCCCACTATTTAGACAATTCATATATTCCTGCATATATACATTACCCTACAACTATAATGGGACACTAGGCAAATCCTTGGCCTAAATTCGGCACTGCGAATTTAACCAAGCCACTGAGAGATGATGCGTTGCATGCTCTCCTGGTGAATCATAGGACTACGGGGCCACAGCCAGCTGAACAGGAGTCTGATGAAGGTGGTGAGGAAGAGCAGTGGTGAAAAATAGAATGGAAGCATGGCATACAGACAGCAGGGAACATACTGGAGCAGGCAGGGGGGCACAGGACCTCCTCAGTGCGTGGTGAGATTTGTGCAAGGAAAAAACTGAAAGTAGAAAGAAAAACAAAAATACAGACAACATGCCATGGTCAACAGAGAGATGTGAGAGAGTATGTAACAGTATGGCACTGTACAGCAAAGTGAGAGTGAGAGAGAAAGAGAGAGGCAAAGAAAGGATCAAACATGATCATGGTGAAATACAGTGCAGGCTGTGGGTAGCCAGACAGTGACCATTTGAAATGGAAAGCTTAGGTGACTGAGGTTAAAATGCAAAAAGTCGACTTCAATTTGAGGGTATTTGCATTTATATGGGTTATACTAGATGAGAAATGTCACCCCAATCTCACCTCACCCCAATTAAAATGAACATGTACACTCATACACAAACCCACCCAGACACACAAAATGTTGGTAGAATTTCTATAGAAAATCATTACAAGCAGACGCAGATGTGCGTGAAACCTTTATGTTCAAGGCTAGGTTTTAGTTAGAGAGGTATGAAGCCGCCCCAGCATCAGGCTGTAAAGCAGTAGAAATGTGTCCTCTGGAGTGACTGTAATCCACTCAATACCTCTGGGCTGAGCTGAAGTGTTGGTGTGATCCAGAAATTATCATCCAAGATCAGTACCTGACCTCACAAATGCATCTTCTGTCTATGTGACTTTGTGCTCGATCTTTCTATTTGTGAGTGTTACTACAAGTTGCCTCGATAGTGAACATGCTCTATTTGCTCATTTCCTATTGCTAAGCTTGTTTAATATTGCATTGTTGTATTTTAACAGCAGTTACAACAAACCTAACATTACAGAAAAATCCCACTAACTAATTAATTATTGACATTGTCATATATGAAATCTAGAATCAAATTGGGTCTTTTATTCCCTTTTACTATTCACCTGATTTTTTGCACTTTAAAGTCAGTCACTTGAAGCACCTGACCAAAGCAACAAACACTGTGTCACTGTGAAGTTACTTATGGATTGAACATTTTTGGCCTCGAAAGCAGCATGCAAGCTAAGTGTAGATATTCAGCAGCAGGTATGGTTCAGTTAGAGCAGTGCTAGATTGAGCTAATTTCCCTTAAGGATTAGTCATTACTCTAACTGGAAGAAAGTGTATAAGCAGTGTAGGATAATAAACTTCAGAGTCAATAGCTAATATTGAGAAATTCAGAAAAAATATCATGGATTAAGTAAGGTGAAAGTGTTTATTCTTTCCTTTCAGTATTTGGCATCAGGGCAGGGTGTATAAGGGTAATGGCCTCTGACTAAACACAGCATACTGTTTGCTCATAATAATCATCTTAATCAGATAAAGCATTTCTGGACCATACACATGACTAAACATTCAGAGTGTACAGTGAATGAACTCATACTATAATCTCAGAACAGAAAAAATACTTCAAAATGGTCTTATGCCAGGTGCTATAGAAATAAATACCAGATCTGATACGTAGCCAGTCAAAGGCATGGTAATCCATCTCAAACACGACCAGACCAGCCTGACGTAGCAGCAATCACTGTGATCACTGCAGAGTCTAAATACCGGAACATGTGTTTTAAGTTTGTGTATCAACAGCCTGAAATAGAGATGTATTGTGCTGCTCTTACATGTATGCGTAAAGTATGAGCTCTCCTGTTTTAACCTGGCAGTTGCCAGGACTTTTTGTATTCTTGCAGGTCATGCCTTGGTAATGTGGATCACTTGGATCTGTGTATGTTGGTAGTTTGTGGTATTAGGTCTGTGTAAGACCAGCTGTGGGCCTGAGTTGCACTCTGCCTGCTTAGAAAATGAGTCAGTGTGTGACTGAGCAAATTACAGAGAACAGTAGAAGAGAGAGAGAGAGAGAGAGAGAGAGAGAGAGAGGAGGTAAAAGAGAAAGATGACTGTTATGTAGGGTTGCAAAACCAACATCCACAAAGTGGAGTTTTTTATGTTGCTTTTAAAGGAATATGGGCAAAAAAACCCTAATTTACACAATTTTTATGGGCTTATGAGCACATCATTGGTCCTAGGATTCGAACCCACAACCTTTTAAAAGCAGGGGCAACTCCTTAACTAACAGGCCACTAGCCGCTTAATATTCAACTACTGGCCGATACTAAAAATATAACTACAATATACTGCCTATAAATTCAGACATTTATATCATTCCATATTTGAAATATTTAATTTCACTAAGCTTGAATTAACAGCATTTATTTTTGGATTGTTGTATCCAATTTTCTTTTCTTAAGAAAACTTAACAGTGGCTTATACCTCTGAAATGTCCCTTCAGCTTCACTTCATAAAATAATCGAATTGTGAAACAGTAAAAACAGCAATGAAGGCCATTTGGTATCACAGTATTACAATCTTCATTTATGCTATCAGTTGCAGCAGTTATGACAGAGGAAATACCACACCGCATTAAGGGGAAATGGCTAGCACACTGGTTTGCTAAATGCTAACACTAGGCAACATATTATTACTACCCAGAGTTCCTTCCATATATCTCCCTACTCCTGGCTTCCTTAATTACAGCATGGAGTGATATTAACTCAGACTGCAACTGACCACAAAACAGGAGAAAAGCATTACTGAAGGCTGTCTAACTTACACTTTTAGCTACTAGCATGTTTTTAAATTGTGGCGCACTGGTATAATAGTTTGCAATATTACCCTTGTAGCTCTGGTATTTGAGTAAAGAAGCAAAATTAGGCTTGCATTTGGGGTGAGTGGAAAAGTGTATACATTTGATTTTTGCCCCAAAATTTCTCAATAGACTTTAGCATTTTACTGTTTCTCTCTCTCTGTACCTTCAGGACATACAATGGCTGTGCCATATCAATAAATATACATCCATATGAGCTGTGACTTTGCTATGTTGTGGAGGCTTGAGCATGAGTCAGTGGTGCAAAGGAACTTGACCAATGACCAGACAAACATTCAACCATTTACCACTAGCAAAGTAGAGGAAGTGAGAGACTGTCCTGGTATTTCACAAAGCTGCATGAAGAGAGCGTTCAATCACAACCACTGAAAATCAAGGGGCTAATCGAAGCGTGATTTGGTCTTGCATTCATTATTATAATTTTACTTTATTCAAATAACAACATATGAAAATGTTTTCTTTTATTGTTCATGTTTGCTGTTCAAGAACAAATCAGAGGAAAAGATTGAGCTTCATACCTTCCTCCTGATGTCTGTAAACTGGGAGAAGAGCAGCGACAGGTAGAAGGATAGTTCCAGGATGTAGTAATAATGAAGATCCACTGTTAGACCCTACGCCAAAACAGAGTAGAAGAACAGGCATTAAAAACAAAGAAAAATATTTTTACAGTGGTGAGTTCCTTGATCAAGTTAATATAAACAAACAGTGTAATAAATGCTGCTGGATGACAGCTAGCTGTTTCAGGAACTGTCATAAATATCAGTGTTCAATAAGCAAAGACTCTCTCACTAACTAAATACAATAATGTAAACCAGTAAAATTATGTTTATGTTCAAATTATATCAGGAAGGAAATGTACCTGATAGGGGTAGTTGTACCAACATTCTCTAGTGTTCCACAGCCATGGGGTCTAGAAGAAAAAAGGAATTGTGACACATGTTTCACACACTAAGAAAAAGTGGCTGTAGTTAATCTTATATTGAACCAATGTAAATAAATGAATTGTCAGGAAACATTCTGCCACTAATTAAATGCCTAACAAATGTGATTTCAGTGTTGGGCACTGTTAAGAATCTTTGATTTTAAGCTGCTGTATCTGCGTGTATACATTTCATAGATCTTCAGAGAGACAAGGCCTAATTACATTACATAAAACTCAGTTAACCACAGCCATAATGAACACTTAGGGAAACAGGATAAAAATGCTTAATGTTTTTTTTTTCACTCACCAGAGGAATTAAAATAATTGGTGTTACTTCTATATGAACAAGACACTGTATTTCCTAGTGTTCAGCATCTCGAACTAAGACAACATATCAAATGGAAATGTAAGTTCCACTACACGACAGGTCCAAAAATGTTCAGACACACCTTCTAGTCAATTAAGCTATTTTAAAGTGCAGACAATTCTGATAAAGGCATTCTTACTGCGAAAACTACTCTTGTATAATTTATGTAGAAAAGCACTTTGAGTAAAATTGGATGCTCTAGAGCAGCTGCACAAGGTCACCATGCCTGATGCCAAGCTTTAACTAGAGGGTGCCCCCCAGAACTGGTCTGTGGAGCAGTGGAACAGCGTTTTTGTACAATTTAAAACAGCATCAGCCAGTATCTGACCTCACAAATGCTCGAGGTTGACTAAAATCAAATTCCCACAACAATATTCCAACAAAGCCTGGCCAGAAGAGTAAAGTGGTGAGAACCTCCCTATTAATACATTTGATTTTAGAAATGCTGTAGATAGGATCTGTCTGCAGACAATTTATCAAAATTAAATTGTCAAAACTATAAATCTGAGCATGGAAATATTGCGAAGATGATGAAACCCTTTGTGAAGTATAGCAGCACTAATTATATCTCTGCGGTGCTTTCCAGAACACTGTTCTGACTGAATTGGGGTGCTACAGGCTGAGGGCTGGCTCCAAGACTCAGTTACACAGACTCCAGGAGAGCTCTACTGAATTTACGCCTGTTCTCCTTCAGTCCTGCTACTATTAATAACACCGCCAAGACAGCCCCGGTCCCTTCACAGCAAATGAACTCATTTTACAAAGTGCTTCGTCATGCGAGTTGATCAAACTAAATTGTTTCCCTCTCAGCTCATCTCTAGTGATTATGGCCAGTTATCAATCAGAGACAGTAGAGAAATATGCAGTGTCCAACTACTGCCAGCATATTCAAAACCCCCCAGAAACACCACCAACACATATACACACAGTTCACACATGGTGCCCAATATTCATAATATTCCTGACCTAATTAAACGGTTCCAGCATTATAAAGTATTCTCTAATTTATTATTCACAATAATAATATTCAAATGTAGCCCTTATTATCATAGCTTCACTGTAACACTGAACAGCAGTGCTGTTTCAGTTCCATATATTTACTTACAGGGAATAATCTCTGCATTATGGATGCAGTGATGAATAATAAATGGTAGCTTTCAGAAAGTGAGCCTGGTTGGAGAATGTTCACAGCAACATCTCCAAAGTGAGAGAAAGGCCCAAGATGACAACTCTCATCAATTCTCCTGTGTTCAAGATGTTCTCCACAGCTCTCCAACAGCTGTTTTGACCTAGTCTTAGCTCTAGTACTAAAATATATTTGACATGTACTGTAGTCATGTACTTTCAGTAAAAAAAAAAATGCATATTAGAAACTATACATTCCATAAATTTTAGTCATTCCTGCTACAAACACTATATACCGGTTTGTTAAAGTATATCCATTTCTCCCACAGGTTTCTGAACATACAGCTTGTATAATCTCCATAGAAAATTCTGAAGCAGCCACACACGAAACTGTGATCAATGTCAAGCACTGGCCAGAGGACTATCATACCCCCCAGCATTGGGCTGTGGAGAAATGTTGGATAAGCAGGTGTTGTAGACAGTTGTTTGTAATACAGCTGAGTTGTCTGGAACATTACTGGCCTCTTCTGTTATTATCAGTTGTCTTATTCAAAGAGCAGATGTCACTCAAAGGTTTTTATAATACAGGTACTAACGCAGACACTGCAGAAATACAGTTAAACGATCAAGTAAGTGGGCTCTTCAAATACGCCAAGTCATGAAGAACCGCCTTGTTTGCCCAGCACTCATGCCAGACTGCCCTGCCTGCTAGCCTGACCATGAAGCCAGCTGCCAGAGGACATCTCAGCACCTCAGTTTAGGCATTTGGCTATTCTGCCCAAGACAGCGCTTCCCGCCAAGTATCCCTGGCTCAGTCCCTTCTCCCTAGGCCTGTAAAATAATCCCAGACCGCTCCTCATACCTGGGTAATTGTTTGGAAGCATTTGAATGGATTGCCTGGTGTGTTTGCTACAGATATTTGAGAGAAATTAAATTGTTTTACAACAATTATTCAGTTTTCCAAAATGTCCAAATTCATATGCTAAACATTCATTATAACAGCTCGCCTGTTTTTTTTTACAGAACACTGCTGCCACTATACTACCTGAAGGTGAAGAGTGTTGTTCAAATGATAAATGAAAATATAATATTTTTGAATACTGTGCATGAAATGCCCTTGACATCTACATATTAATTAAGCCTCTGACAGTACACACATGCCCAGCTATGATGGGGAAATCAAATGCATTTAGGCCAAGGCAAGTGTTTGTCATCAAAAATATAATGACATGATGGAAATGTCAGTCAAATGTTGTGTAGTCTAAACAATAACATGGTGAAATCTTAGACAGCTGTGCCCCTGAGGCACTCACTGTGCAAATCTGCGTACACAATAAATGCTGAACTGGTGAACTTGACCATATAACACAATCATACTTAGAATAACTACTCCTTAAAATTTTCAAAACCATTTAGCAATAACATAAAATAAATAAAATTAAACTAATAAAAATGCAATAAATGGAAATGAAAAGAAACCACAGCAGAGACACATAAGTATCTCCACACAAAGAGCTCTTTTCCAAAATGGCTCTTTTCCAAAAGTGACATAAACACCCACACATTTTGTTAATATTTCATTTATCCTGTTAAAATGGTTTGTTGGCTCAGTCTGAACATGTTGAACAATGATTGTTAAATCAAACAACAGTATTGTTGATTGTAAGGTATTATTTTGTTCCCAAAATGCTATAAATCCATCCATTTATTTCCTAAAAGTTGATTGTTTATGTGTGTTATGTGTGAACAAGCAACATATGACATCAGGGACTCAGGGACTGGACAAATGAATATAAATCAAGATAAGTGCAAATGCATTCAATAAACAAAATAAATAGTTATTTCATAAAAAGTTATTTAGTAATACATTCAAAGTATATTATGTGTGGGGCCGAAGCAAATACGGTATTCACAAAGGTAAAAATAACGTGTTTTTTATGAATATTTGTATTCGCGTGGTTAGGACACTCGCCCTGAAATCAGAAAGTAGTGAGTCGATCCCCAAGACCGCTAGGCACCACTGACGTTCCCTGAGCATGGTACCATCTCCATACGTCGCTCCCGGTACCATCCCTACGCGCTGCCTCCCGGGAACCGTCTCCACACCGCTCCCCGGTTCCGTCTCCACACACCGCTCCCCGGTACCGTCTCTACACCGCTCCCCGGTACCGTCTCTACACCGCTCCCCGGTACCGTCTCCACACCGCTCCCCGGTACCGTCTCTACACACCGCTCCCCGCTCCCGTCCCTACGCGGCGCTCCCAGGTACAGGGAAAGTGAAGAGGATGGAATCTGCATCATTCATCTCTCTCTCTCTCTCTCTCTTTCTCTC
>JBBKCR010000002.1:13976132-13990503 GCA_037577295.1 Ladigesia roloffi | reverse complement strand
AAAACTACACTTTCCAAATTTTTTTGTATTATGATGTTTTATTTTTCTGAGAAATGCTTGGTTTTCACCGAACCCGTTGTCATATCGTACCGTACCGATATCGAGATATCTGGCATGAAAATCAAGATATGAAAATTTGTCCATATCGTTCATCCCTACATGCAACAACATAAAGCAGTTTGCTAAGTACTCTTAAGTACTCACTGTGTGACCTAGTCACCCCTACAGACTGTATTGACAGTGAGCAGGAAATCATACCTGATCACTCAGTGAAAGCCTGGCCAGTTGTACTTTCTTGCTCTCCTGCCAGCAAAAGTATCCGAGTGCACTTAGAGAAACCTTAGCTGGTTCACCTCCCTCACATGTGCACAGCTAAGAACACTACTTATGTATGCTCCCCAAGAGGAACTTATCCTACTTTATGAACTAACCTAAGACTTAACAGACGTCTTGCTGTGTCTTTGAATTGTTTGAGTGTTGTATGTGTAAGGTTTTGCAAGTCTAATGTTCGGTTCCCTTTTGTATTCAGGATCAGTATTGGATATTATAAAGTACACATGTAGCAGAGGAGAGCACAGAAATGGAGTTTTGGATGAGCCCACGATAGCTACCATTTTAAAGGAAGTTTTAGAGGGTCTTGATTACCTACACAAGAATGGACAGATTCACAGGTACTGCCATTATTTCTGATGACTTTGATGCTTACTGAGCGTGTGCATACACTCCATCATCGTTGGTACCCTTGGTGAGGAAGGTCGCTGTAAAATATTTTTGCTGTTTCAATCTTACACTGAACATGTTCAAGGAATCAGTTAAATAAGTAGACTTAGTTTAAGGAAGTCAAATATGATAAATGTACAAAACCACATGTCACAATTGTTGGCAGTCCTAGAAATTTGGATGAACAAAACGTTAACTGAAGCATGTTTTCATGAACTTGTTCTTAAATGGTTAGAAACATATAATAGCACAAGAGGCATTTCTCAACATGAACAAAACACTTAGATCCAAGCCTGTCTTTATAAATCAGGGTGTACATGTAATGCTACAGCCATGTAAAGACCTTTATGTATTATGGATGTACAGTATATCCCTAGTGGATATGGACATTTTTGTGCATGTAGAATTAATTGTAGATCAATTAAAAGTGTAATGTGTGATATGGTGGCATCCTGTTCTTAGTGTGCCCCCATTGCCGCCTGTGCGTACAGCCTCAGGTGGGAAGAATTTCAACTTCCCCTTGTCTGTACCTCACAGTGCCTTCTTCTGGTTGTAAATTGTAACAGGATCTCCATCATCGTTTGACACAAAATCAGTGTTCTTTCATTATTTACTTTTTACAGTGAATGCGGTCAAGATATCACGCTTGAGTTTGTTCAGATCAGAGCTCAAGGCAGGCAGGAAACACATGGCAGGATTGTTATAGCCACATGTATCCACAAGTAGCTAATGCTTTTAATTGTGCCAACCAAATGGTATAAGTGATTCTCATAAAGTAGTGTAATTATTAGTTCATTATTAGTTATTGTGGTCCTGAAATATCCACATCAAACATGTCCACATGTCATACAGTCTGCAGTAATTCAGATGTTGATTACCTCCAGAGCTGTAATGAACCCTCCTACAAGGTGTTATAAAACACAAATCAGACACCAACCATATTTATCAATATTTAAGGGTACCAGTGATTATGGATATGAAGGTATTGAACTGAAAAGTTCTCTCTTGACTTTCCTGTTGTTAAACCTACAGAGCAATGACCCAGATATGTTTTCTCAATATTTGACCATAGGGATGTGAAAGCAGGGAACATCCTGTTAGGAGAAGATGGCTCAGTACAGATAGCAGGTTTGTTCTGATGCATGTTTTGCCCTGTGGAGCACTTTTGTTGCTTCTGACTAGGTTATGTTTTTTTAAGATGAAGAGAAAATTTGAACAAAAAGTATTTACTTCATGTTGCAGCACATTTTGAAGTATTATGTTTGTAAATTGAAACCATCCCTTTTAATGGTAATCCCTTATTATAGTAAAGCATAAACTTTTTTGTGTACTTCCTTAGTTTAAATTTCCTTAAATGTTTTTCCTCAAGTCTGGTATTATGCTGAGTGGCCAAGGATCAGGATTAATCCAGTATAAAGTCATGGACTGCACACTGCATAATTAAGATAGGATTAAAGAATTCCAAGAACTATGAAGGTTATTTTTAACTTTACATTAATTAAGCCTCCTTAGCTGAGAAAATGCTGCGGTAATTAGTTTGGGGAGTTGTCCTGCGCATAACCAGTGTGCTATTTATACGCATTATAAATGAGATTTATGTTGCTTTTCCCTAAAACCACACAGGTCATGCCAATAAACTTAAATTAAAGAGCAGGGGTTATCAGAGCATTGTTTTTTCCCTCTTTTTAGTTTTTAAAAACAGTAATGAGATCATTTGAGACTATTTGGATAATTCTGTCTAAAGGCAATAGTCTTATCTCTCTTGCCAGCCCAAGTCCATTCTTGCTCTCTGTGTCTCTAGGATGAAGGAGGATTTGTTTAAAATTGGAGGAGTGATATGTGTATAGGACATATGTGTATATTTACTGAAAAACAAGTTTTAAATGGAGATAATCTCCTGTTGTTTAAAGGGGAATGGCATGTCTTCATAATTAAATAATTGGAAATATAGTCATTCAGAGTGGTTCCATGTGAAATGCTCTGTTCTATAGAAACTTACCAAATTGTTCACAGTGGCAGTGATAGGAACCGGACATCTAAGAAGGTTAATGCCTCTGAAAGCTACCTTACAGAATGGTAATACATTAAATATGCTGCCCAGGCCATTATTTTACAATAGGTAAATCAATTTTGGTCAAAACTACACATTTATAAAACTATTAATGGCAGAGAGGTACATCGAAAACTCTTCAAGGCAAAATGTGCCCCAATGTAATTGTTTTTACCATTATAAGCATTACAATACTCATGTTGACTCACTTGCAAATAGTAGATAAAAATGACTATATTGCACTGTTACCCCTGACTTTGTTTACCTCTTAACCATTGAGTTTTAAAAACAGAAATAAAGCAGTGAAATTCCCCTTTAGCCATGGTATGTTTCTAATGTGGATGGTTTCAATCCTGAGGGGAAAGTGGCAGATCTAGAATGGGGTTTATTGATTTGATTTATATAACAAGCTTTAAAACAAGCTCTTCTGACCTTGGCTGCCATTGATTTGTGTTGAGTTCAAACTAGGGAGCATGCTCTGTAATAGTGTGACAAAAATGCATGAAAGGACGTTATGCTTACAGTACCTGCTGGTACCCAATTATAGAATAGTTGCTATGATCACCTTTAAACAGAACACAGCAATCCAGTTTATCTAGTTCTAAGCTATTTTTTTTCTGCCAAGTTCAGCCAAAATCGTTTCCAGAAAAGTGCTGAAACAAAAATTCAGTCTTTTTCACTGCTTTTCTTCTGTATTTTTTTCTTAAAGATTTTGGTGTGAGCGCATTTCTGGCAACTGGGGGCGACGTAACCAGACACAAAGTTAGAAAAACATTTGTGGGAACTCCGTGCTGGATGGCTCCGGAGGTGATGGAACAGGTGAGGTCGTTTGTGAAGCTGGTTTTACTGTCACACTCTGTCACTGGGAGCACCCAGGTTGCCCATTTCCTGGCAGAGGAATAACATTGGTGTCAATGTAAGCTAAAATACTGCAAGAGCAGTCGTGCTGCTTGTAGCTATAACTACACAAAAGTTTGTCACCTTCGGCTTGTTTGACAGTGTATCAAAGTTGCCCTTTTGTGAGAGCATATCAATTATATATGAGTTTTGTATCTGCCCCAGGTACGAGGTTATGACTTCAAGGCTGACATTTGGAGTTTCGGAATCACTGCCATCGAGTTGGCCACTGGTTCTGCGCCCTACCACCGATACCCACCCATGAAGGTAACAGGCATTATTCCGTATTAACCAAGTAGGAAATATAAACATGACAAGTGGAAACTAGGAATACCCCTGCCTGATTTCTCTTGTAAAGAAGCTTTTGTGACCATGATTTTACCTGCTGCCAGGTGTATACTACGTGATTAACAAATAAAAAATAGATTTTGCACTTAACATCAGACTTTTCTTACCATTTTATAGAGCATGCATGCACTAACAATAATAATATAATAATAACTACAACAACAACAACAGCAATTATTATTATTATTGTTTGTGTTATTATAATGGGTCTTGGAGAGACATTTTAGGTGGCCGATATGAAGTTACTGTTTCTGTAAAGGCACTAATGTTTTTTACAATAAATTGGGGTATATAATAAAAACACATGCTGTATACTTAGTTTTAACAGAGTAAGATTAAGTCTGTTACAAGTACTTAAATCATAATGATTTATCTGTGCTGATTTCCCCATCTTTTTGTTTAGGTCTTAATGCTAACACTGCAGAATGATCCCCCAACCCTAGAGACAGGAGTGGAGGACAAAGAGATGTTAAAGAAATATGGGAAATCTTTTAGGAAACTAATAACTCTGTGCCTTCAGAAGGACCCTGCTAAGAGGTACGCACCTTTCTTTTTTACATGGATTAGTATTATTATTTTCTTACCAGTATTATTTGTATTGGTGAACAAATCAAATTCTTTCTAAAAATACGACAGCAAATTAATTATTGAGTTTATTGATTCACTGCCTCTTTTCTCCAGAGAGCTGTTGTGTGATGGCCAATGAAAATCTTTCTTTATGCTCCCATTTTCTCTCATATGTTCAGTCAGAATCAATAGAGTGGTCGAGGGCTGCAGAGCTCAGAGCAGAACCCCAATTAGGGTCAAATTGATACAGATGCACAGCACGCCATGTAATGGCTCTTTTCAAAGCAGAGTCTGTGCCGTCATAATTACTCTTCTCTTCAGCTGTTACGTGCAGTTGGCCATACCTGGATTAGGTGTTGTGGTTCTTGTATAACACAGGAAAGCTATTTTAAGAATGCCCACATGGCATCTTTACTTACGCACATGCTTTTTTCACATCTCCACAGGCCGACTGCGTCAGAACTTTTGAAATGTAAATTTTTCCAAAAGGCCAAGGTACAGCTTTATTTATTTATTTCCCTTTCCCTCCCTACTTCAGATCCCTGCCTAGACGCTTTAAAGCTGCCTGCCACCGATTTGTTTTGATCTCCTCTCTCGTTTGCTTTTGCAGAACAGAGAGTACCTGGCTGAGAAGCTGCTTTGTAAAGGACCAAATATAAGCCAAAGAGCCAAAAAGGTATTTTATTCCCATCAAACATTCCTCTGAGCCATTACGGTCATCAAAGCGGACCCTGTTTTGCGGTTACACATGAGCAGTTGCCCAGCATCACTTTCTGTGTACTGAAAAATTCTATAGAAGCAGGAGCACATTCCGTTCCATTATGGCATTATGGCATTTAGCACTTTCTCATAAATATCTGCCATGATTGCTGTGCCATATTAGACATATAAGATATGGATGAAACATAAGTACATATAAAATAAACATGAAATGCTTTAGGCCAGATTACTTCAAGACACTTAGAACTCTTTACGCTGAATTTGGAACCTAAAATTAACTTTTAGTCCCGATTTGATTATAAACACAAAATAATCAAATGTGTATTATAGGCATTTGACAGTTATGTAATTATCAGAAGCTGTTACCCAGAGTGCTTTTTGTGCTTTGTTGTCTTAGAAAACACATTCTCAAAATCTAAAGATATTAGGCAGCAAACAGCCATAGCAGTGTTTTTGCTAATTGGTTAAAACAAGACATTTTACAGCCCTTGTTGTTTCTCTTGAGTCACAAATAACTCTGTGTAGGCGTATGTGGTACGTTTTATACTGATTACCATTTCTGAATTTTAGAGTAAGTGTTTTTTAATGACTGGGAACTGTAGAAAGTCAGTGTTACTGCAGTACAACAGGGCACATAAAGACAACACTGAGGTAATAAAGAAATGAAGCACCTGGTCTGTATGAAAACACTAATATCTTGTTCGTTCTGCGGTGTGAAGTGTATCTGTAAATGCTCTGGCTGTGTGCATACCTGTGTGCAACACCAGAGGGCGCAGCTGTGAAAGGAAAATTTGAGCTTTTGGTCTCTTTATCAATAGAGGAGTGCGAAGCAGAGGGTCACTTTAGAACACTTCAGAATGTTTTACGGCATACTTTTGACATCAGAACCAACAAGTCTATACACAACAATTAACTTCCAAAGCAGATTCAATTAGAAGAAATAGAATGAGAAATTGTGAAGTTTATGTCATGGGTTATTCACTTCTGGCATGGTGTGAAGTGCTCGTACTAAAAACCAAAATGACCCTGAAAAACGACAGCGTCCCTTTAGCCATAATGACTAATTAGACGTCAGAGCTGGGTTGGTTTCCTGATTTAAAAAATGTCAGCATGTCAAAAACTATATTGTTATGAGCTTCACGAATGATTCTCATGAATGGGCAGGAGTTGTAGACAATAAACTGAATGACATCTTGTGAGCTTCTTATGCTTCCCAGGTGTACTGAGCAGAGGCATATCATGACTGGTTTTGTAAAACTGCGCAAGGACATGAGGGAATGAGTTTTTCCAGTGTTTAAATGCCTTTCCTTGCTACAGAATTTGTGATTTTTCTTCCATTCTTTAGACGTTTTGACCTTTCAGCTCCTCTACTCCTTTTAAGCAATGACAGATGCAGACCACTGGACCTTTATCGTACATTCTGTCATGTGTTTCTGTAGCTTTTTCTGTGTGTGTGTGTGTGTGTGTGTGTGTAGGCTGTGAACAAATGCAATCAGGTAGGAGGCAGGAACTGGAAAATATATCACTCATGCAGAACGAATGCATTGTCAACTCAAGCATTCAGAAGAGCCTAATGTCTCTAGGCCCTGACAGAAGACAAAGACAAACGAGCTCTAATGCGGGCGCTTAGGTAACAGGACGCTGCACTTAAACAGAGCCATTTGCATGCCAGGCTGCTTTTTACTCTCAGCCTAACTGACTGTGAGATCTGCTGGGCTGCTCAGGACCGTTATCGGCCCTCTGTCTTCATCCACCTTCAGCCCCAAAAATGACAAGGCAGCTCCAGCCCCCCCAGTGCCTAACTCCATTAAGGAAATTGAGAGACTGTCAGTGAAAAACAAATGAATAGGAAGTGGCACAGATGGAAGAAAATGAAGGGAAGCATGTAGATGAAGTGTTAGCAATATAAATATTCAAATTTGTTCATACACCTGCACACACTGCCACCTGTTTAAGGCAGTTCGGTAAACCTGTGTTTACTCCTTGGTGAGGAATGACCTCATCGCACCAGAAACAGGGAGAACCTCACTGGCGGACATTTAAAATCCCAGGCCAAATGGTACAAATGGATTAGTGTATGGCCCAGAGTTAAATTTAGAGCTTATGTCATAAAGCTAAAAGCCTCGTAATCACCAGTTCATTGTAATGTTGCAGCATAATTGACGTGGATGATGTGTGATAGCTTTCCACGTTCCTTTGGAGGGCTTTGAGGAAAGTGTTCCTGCACTCAGTAATCGACTCCAGTCAGTGAATTAGCATTAGTATAGAGAAAGGGAGAGTGGCAAGCTTCCGATTGTCTGGATGGGATGGAGCCCATGAATACTTGTTAGATTTGACAGCACTTGCAGTCTCTCCAGCTTTAGTATGCAGTGATGGAGACCTTTGGGAAATGCAGTTCTAATTGCACCACTGAAAAGTTGATTGTGGCGAAGAGTGTAGAATCAAATTGTAAGTAGATAATGTGTTTTTTAGAAGTGATAGAAAGTGGCGAGTGTTATCAACTCAGATCACAGCCTTGCACTTTTTTCTTTTTTTTTCACTGCTCGTGACAATTCTATTAAGGCTCTGAATCCGTACATGATCTCGTGTTTCTTCTTTATGCAAAAGGCAGCATATCTGGGATGGAAATGGGTTTCTTCCAGAGTCATCTCGAGTTCCATAAAACAGCATGTCCTATGCAAACTGGCCTTTTGCTGTGGAGCTGGCTCTTCATTTCTTCATTTCTCACAGCAAATCAAATGTCACGATAACACAGGACTGCTCTGTTCCTTCATGCATAGTAGATCCAACTAGGAATTCGCTAATATCCTGACTTTTTCTGCCGATTCAGTTCCAAAAGTTTTTGTAAAATTGGCTGATTTTACTCATTGTAGGATAAATGAGCTCTGTAACACATTTCCATTAGCCAAACCTGCAATATAAATCACAATATTTACTCTTTGATGAGGCAAGCTTGCACTTTACATACTTAAATGAAAAATCAATGTCCTGTTTATATGTCAGTCCATCTGAATTTACAGACGAATGACTTTGCAGCATCCAAAATAATGCTACGACATATTGGTGTAGGTGTGGCAGCAGCATTGAGATACACTGTAGATACCGCACTTACCTGCTTTACACTAATCACCTCATGCAACACAAATCAATCAGTATTGTAAAGTGGACATTTGCCAGTTGCACGTTAGGAGTAAAAATCTGCCAATTCTTTCATCTTGCTAAGTTAGTTCACTCCTGGATCTGCCATCATGAATTAGCATCTACGCAGTTGGATGGAACCATATCCAGTCCAAATGTCACTGTGGACTTGTGATATTCCTTAAGGGCTGATGGTTGTTTTGTCCGATATTTGGGTTCTTCCATCCTCTGTGATATGTACACGGCTAGACACTGTCTCCATGGTGTGTGGAAAGTGATAAGGGAACTGTGTCATCTGAGGACTATCACCTTGTACGCCTCTGAAACCAGATTCAGTTTCCTCTCACTTTCTCTGACTTTGCTGAGCAGAAGCCTCTGAGCTGCAGTGCCTGATGTTGCACCCTGGCCACTTTCACCCCTGTCTAGAGTTCTCTTTTACCTGTAATAAAGCCTGATTTAAGAAGATATACTTGCTGGTCAGATGACCTTGGAAAAAGCGCAGTGAGGACGTATTATCAGAAAATCAATAATGGACCTGGCAGGCGCAACAGTGTTATTGGTAAAGCTTCATCTTCAAATATCTTTTTGTTGATGTGGATGTAATTGCTTAAATGTCAGTTCTCTACAGCAGCATATGCAGAGGTCAGACACAAGCATGACGGACAGCTCCTGAGCTCAGATCTCAGTAGTGCCTGTGCTCAGTCGGCAGGGGGCAGATGAGTTCTTTGGTTCGTCTGAGCTCATGAGCCCTTCTCAGTCAGGCAGTCAGTCTGGAGCTACAATGGCAGATTGCGTCTGCAGGACAGATGTGGCCAGTGTCAAATGAACTCATAAGCAGTATTACTTGATGACTTCAATTCATGAGCGATATTAACGTTCTGTAGCAGAAGATGGTAGTGTTGCAGGCACTATGATGGAGTGAAGTTGTAAAATGTTTAAAATAATGGTCTCTTCTTTAGTACTGAGTGTTCCTAGTTTGTTTATTCTTTACACCATGCTTGTTGAGATACTCTGAATTTATGCATTCTTCTTTTCATTGGCATATTATGGAGCAGAATAATAAAGGTGAATTATTCTCTTAGCCTACAGCCACTCTCCATTGAGTATTCTGGCACACGAAACCGTGTGTGTATGTGTGTATGCTTGTTTGTTTGTGAGTGTGTGGAGGGGCCCAGGGCAGCTGGCCCTCTCATCTTATTCATACACTCTCAGCTCGCAGATGTTGTTTGCGAGAATGAACCACCGATGTTTGTTTATTTCTGTATTTACAATTTTTTTTTTTTGCTGAGGGTTGCCAATAGAGGGGCAAGTGAATTCCGGCCTGATGATGTGTTTGTGAGAGGATGCGTGATGATAAGAGACGGGTACACATTCCATTTTAGTCAGCTAGATTGCTGTCCAATTCTTAGCTACACCTGGCTATGAGCAGAGATTACGTTGAGCTTGGGAGCCTTTTTTTATGAGTGTGTATGTGATGCTTTTTCTGCCTCAGTGTGTACAGAACAGCCCTGGTCACAGGCAGTGCTTAAATGCACCAGAGGCCTTGGAGCAGGTCTCCCTGATGATGGATTCTGTTCGGGTTCATGTTAAGGTTAAGTGGAAAAAAAGAAAGTATACCACTGCATTTCATTCAGTCTATAGTCAGAACAAAGCTGCTCTCATAAAGCAAGACTCTCCAGGAAAACCTAGCCCAGCACATAGATTTTATACGTTTAGTGTAGGTCAGGACAGGGAATAAGCCTAGTACTAGACCTCACAGAATTTTATATGAAGATTTTCACAATATGGAAGATGTAGTTCAGGTCTAAGGTCAATCCCTGTCAGGGAAGTCACCCCTTAGTGCTGTGGGAGCTGTAGTGGTGTAATTATTGTAAGTACATGCTGTTAGTTATACATCTATAAGCTGCTGTTTAGGTATTGATTTACCTCTGCCGAGTTTCTGGCAACTTCCATTGATTTTTTATTCCCCCATGTAGCCTGGTGACAGTAACCAGGGACTAATATTTCACTCTGGCTGAACAGTTAATTTTGCACATGCCAGCAATATGCATATTCGGAGATATTTATAAAATCGTAATTACGCAGCAGTTCAGGAGAGAGATTGCAGACCTTATTAGTGATGAAGAAGTATTTATGATTCTGGATGTGAATGCATGATGTGGTTCATTTCCTATATAGTGTTTGGAATGTATATATGGACTAATCTCAGGTGTTTGTAAAACAATAGGATTTGGGGCTTCATACTGACATACGTGTATGTTTATCTTACTCAGGTGAGACGAGTGCCAGGATCAAGCGGACACTTGCACAAGACAGAGGATGGAGACTGGGAATGGAGTGATGACGAGATGGACGCAAGGAGTGAAGAAGGGAAGGCTGCTGTCAATCAAGGAAGGGTGGGCATGACCTCATTCTGTAAATCAGCGCTGGTGGAACAAAGCCTTGAACCTCTTAGTTTTTGGGTGATTTGGACCTCTTCTGTGTGTCCATTTAGCATGAAACTTGATGACATGATGTATATGGATGCTGGTGAGAAAAGAAATAACACCTTAACTGAAGATTAAAGTTTCAGTCCCTACAGTGACAATATTCATGACTTACTATAGATCATTTTGGCACATACATTAAACGTTTGGTACATTTACTGCCATGAAAATGAGTTGTGCAATAGCGCCCCATTTACATTTGATCAAGTCATCTTTCTGTGATATCAGTGCAGATTCAATATACCCTCAGCTATCTCAATATTTCACTATACACACATAGACAGACTTTCTCCACCAAGAAATTGCTGCTCAGGGTTTAAAGTGAGGTGAAGAAAAAGGAGACACAGTATCATCAAAGCCGAGAAGTATCTTTGATTGCTGTATGTGGAATGTCTAACTTGCAGTCATCTCGAGTCGGAAATAAAAATCAAACCCCCTCCACAGCAAAGCAGTCGCAAATCAGCGCACGCTAATGAGGCTGGAGACACATTGCTTCTGTGTATTGTTTATTACAAAATGCAAATGAACCGGTGCTGATTGCACTCCTACACAAATAGCTACATCTGTCTATCATACTTTGTGGGAGAAAAAGAACATAATATAATTCTGTCTTTTAATTGGCTTTCAGTCACGGAGGGTCAAAGACGAAAACCAGGATGTAAGTAGTCCTATTCTTCCGCAATTTAAACGTTTATTTATCTTTTCAGGTGATCATGTCATTGCTGTGTGCATGTGTGGTTTGGCGCATGTATTTCAGTAGTTATGAACGAACCGACGTAAGATAAAAAGAGGCCTTGGAGACAAGCGTTTTCTCTGTGACCTGTTGGGTCCATCCCTGTTATAATTAACAGCTGAAGCGTGGCTTTATAACATAATTACAAGTGTCATGGGACTGCATGTTTGTCTGATAAATCGCTCTAAATGATGTACAAATGTGGCATATTTGACTACAGTGGACAAACAAACACTAATTATTAAAAACCGGACGGGGCTCGTGCAGTTTCTTCCCCTGTGAGAGTGTGTGATAATCAGCCACTCATATTTTCTCTCACTGGATTACAAATGTTATGACTGTGGGCTAGGCTTTGTGGCAGTTCAGAAGCCATTTCCCAGAAGCTGAATTGAAAAATAGCCTTGGTGGTAGGAGTGTGTGTGTGTGGGTGGGTGTGTGAATGTGTGTGTGTGTGAGAGAGAGAAAGAGAAAGAGAGAAAAAGAGAGAGAGCGAAGTAGGTATGTCTTGCCGTTCCTCCGATCACTCTGTGCTGTCCATTTTGTCTCTGCAGGGGGAGGTGAATGCCAACAATGTCCCTATAGAAGGCTTGTCCATTCAGCATCCCCAGGTAGGGACTCTGCAGAAGTGGATGTGATTTGTCTTGATTCAGTAACCTTGCTGCCCCTTCCTGAGAAGCTGTGCGGGCTTTACTAGCCTGGAGGGAGCCTTTTAGCCTCAATAACTCAAGAAAGCAGAGTGGCCCACCTCTACCATGTCTTGGTATTACATACTGAATAGCTAGCTAGACCTTTTTTCACACCGTCTTTTCGTCTTCCTTCGAGACCACACTCTCTTCTGCTCTCCCTCTCGCTCTCTCTCTATATTTATCTCTTTAAAGAATATTTATTTCTCTTCTTGGCCTGTTTTGCCAGTGACCTTTTTATTTTACCAAATCATTTATGTACCTGGGAATGTGTGTAGGTGTAGAATTAAAATTAATAAGCCAAAAACAGAACTGTGAATTATGAGTGCAGAACTGATTAATTCGTTATTACTAGGATGCTGTCCAGCATATACACTGCTCTTCAATAAAATAACTTCAAGACCAGACTTCTTATTCCATTGTCCAATCTTGCCTGTAGTTATTAACTGAACACTGATATTTCTGTGTAGTGCTGTTAAAAACAGAAGTTACAGTGATGGTTTCAACTTTAAAAAAGCTTTTTGCTGCTAAGCAACAGGATCTTAATGCAGGCAAAACTTTAGAACCTTTACTTTTGGTTTATAATTTGCTTTTTAAGTTTAATGGAGCATACGAAGTAAGAGAGGCAAAACATAATTGAGTGGAATCTAGCCTGTGTGAGTTACATTTTATAGTCAAGGGGGACCAACAGAGTACAATTTACTAATAGGGGTGATTAACATTAAAGGATATAATAATTATACCCAGTCTGACTTGAGTCAGACATGAGTCATTTTTCCCCATCTGAAGTATCTCTTTCCCAGTGTTCGGTGAAAGGGTTTGTCTGAAGCAGACTTAGCCAAAAAAGGCTTCTGAAACATTGGTCAGGTGTGATGTTATGCAGTTCTTGAGACCTTTATAGCCCAAATTGCCATTCAAAACATAGAATGCACTTTATCCAATGCAGCTCACAGTGTGTCTTTACTGTAAAAAGGCTTGCGGCAAGATGAAGTGGATTTTGTTGTAGGTTTTAGATGTGAAAAAACTCTTGAATCATTTGTGATGACCTAAAAGCTGTAAATGTATTTATGTAGCACAAAAATGCGGTTTATGTCACGGATAAATCACTAAGGCTTTCTCACACTAAAGCTATGGTTTGTGAGAGTAGATTCCTGCTTAACAATTAATACACTATCTGAGTCCAGGCAAAATGTGGAAGCTGAAATGCTTGTGTTCCAATTTCCATGTACTACATGGAATAACACATGTAATGTTGTTAGGAAACTATTCGCTATGATGCAGTAGGGATGCAGTAGGCTGCCAACAGCAAAAATCCAACTTCTAAGTTCACACACTGCTATAAAGCAAATACGGACCAAAGGGTTGGTGAAGGTGAACTATTCAGTACAAAACTCTTTATTCTGTTTACAGCATTTTGTATGTGAGAAGTGGTGTGAAACAAATGGTGTGCAAAGAGGTTAAACTGAACGGTGGCTGTTGGCCTGGGGGCCTGTGTGGTCACATGAATTACAGGGTAGAAACCTGGTAGAAACATTTTCTTTTTTCCCTCATCATTTCATTTCTTATTAGTCACTTCTCTATTTTTCAATTATTTCCTAATGTCTGCCTCTTTCATGCTGTCTTGTAATGTATTGAAATTACATAAATGTGATCTGAATTGGGCTTTTAGAGACACATTCTCCTAGTGGGAACAGCCCAGTTTGTTCAAACCTGAGTATTTTCGGTTCTATCCTTAGACCATTTTGCCGTTGTTTTTACTCTCCCTTCTCCTACTGAAGAATAGAAGTGCTAGTGTTCAGGCCTTCAGGGGAGTCTCTTCAAAACATATCCAGGTTTAAGCTGTCATAATGTACAAGCACATATATGCAGGTTCTGCCATTGTAATGTACTGTTTTGTGTTGTGACGTGTAGTTGAAATACAGCGCAAATTCCCTTATATACACTCGTGTTGACTAGCTTACTTCTCACCAGTCTGATCAAACTTAGTCATCATAGATTCATGGCGTACAGAATCCAGCAGAGATTAAAC
>JBBKCR010000002.1:13945323-13961717 GCA_037577295.1 Ladigesia roloffi | reverse complement strand
TTTTATGTAAAGCACTTTGAATTACCTTTGTGTATGAAATGTGCTATATAAATAAACTTGCCTTGCCTTGCCTATAAGGTATATTTGATATTTCTAGTAAAACAAACATGTTGATCTGACCTGGTACTGAAGTCAAGAAAACTCTCAGTTCTTAGCAACGTTCTAAAGTGAGAATTGTCCTTCAAAGCATGATGTAGCAGCACATTCTCTGTCCGTGGTCCTGAAAGTCAGCTTTGAATTTTTTCACTGCTAATTTTGCATTCATGATTTTGTTGCAGTGTTATTTTATTATCCGTCTCCCTCAACTCACAGGGAGATTGCTACATTTAGAATTTGTAATCTAAACTTTCAAATGTGCTCTGTGACAGTAAAAGGTTATGACAGTTTATAAAAGAGAGAGAAGACAAAAGGTTCCTTAAGTAAACAACTGCAGCCTTGGAGCCCATCTGCTTTAAACAATGCTGACAGTGACAAAGTGTTTGTGCCAGTGATGAATTAAATAATGCTATCAGGCAGGCTGCTCAGTAGAACCGAGTGTTTCTGTAAATGTGTGGTTGAATTGGTAAGTAGGTGCTGAAGTAATTATAAACAGCCTTATCAAAGTGGGATTTTTTGGTTCAATTATGCAGCCTCTTGTTCCTGCAATCCTGTATATCTTCACATGATTCTCGTGATGGCCTGTGTGTGGAATTTGTGCTGTTATTGATTTGAGAGGCATAATGTGAGGTCTTCTATTTCCCATATTCACATGCTCATCGAATTCCACTAATCAAATTATGATGAACAGCGTACAGAAGTCCATTAAAATTTCACACCATCTCCTTTCTCCTACTCCTCCTTCTATTCATACAAAGACCAAAGGAGCTCACAA
Organism: Ladigesia roloffi; assembly: GCA_037577295.1. Taxonomy (NCBI): domain Eukaryota; kingdom Metazoa; phylum Chordata; class Actinopteri; order Characiformes; family Alestidae; genus Ladigesia; species Ladigesia roloffi. The sequence continues at coordinate 13,960,846 of JBBKCR010000002.1, read as the reverse complement.
GGTTAGCCAGTCAGTCCCATTCAGACACTCCTTCAAATGGAAGGGACTGCATGAAGGAAAGCATGAAATATTTGAAGCCTTTCATGGAGCTTCTCTGCATACTGTCTTCAGAGACTAATTTCTCACAAATACAGCAAACATTCTGCAGAAGATTAGAACATTAATCTCTGTCATAAAGTCTTAGTCTTAGACTGCTACAGATCTACTTTTACAGAGGTCTTTTATTGCTTCGTATGCCATTAGCTTTAAACTATAATGTACATAAACTTCATCTTTATTAAGTCCCAAAATAAGCACAAAACACAGCTCACCATCTGCTGTGCAAAAAAGAAATGCAACAATATCCCCCTGCCAGCACAAACAGGAAATAAAAATTACAAACATATAAAGCTGTGGAAATCTGTCAGTCTGTTCTGTGGGGAAGATGTAAATCCCTGGACTCAGTATGAGGGTGCCTAGGGGGTAACAAAGAATTGACTGAGTGTGTGCATGTGTGAATGGGGGGGTGGGTTATATATGGGAGGAAAAAGTGATAAAATCACACCCTGTGCTACATGACCTGCTGCATGCACATTGACGAAGCACGGCATGATGGGAGGCACCTTACTCCAATACATTATCCTTAAAAGAAACGCCAGAAGCAATCAGATAACATCACCTGCAGGCCAGCTTACGTGATCTGTGGCTAGACTTGCCTGTAGGTAAGTGCACACATGCACACATACACACACAGAGGAGTGATGCTAAGGAGATAACAGAAACAGAGGACCTATAGACTGTTTTTTAACAATCAGAGCCTGTTTATCAGGCAGACAGGGAGAAAGTTTTGTCAGAAAAAGCAGATAAAGACTTCTAAAGGGCAAATGCCCCGTGCAGCAACACGAAACAGCAGCAGATAGCCACTGTCCATCACAGATAAGCACAGTATGGATTTTGTTTTAAAGCTGCTGTAAGCCACAAGCACATTCAAAGAAAAAAACACTTTGAGCACATGCATGGCTTCAGGTATTGACTAATTCTGGGTCTGTGCTGTACTGGTCAGTCCTGTTTGAGTTCATTCACTTCAGCATGCTAATCACTATCTCTCATCTAGTCTTCACATTTGCATATTTTTTTCCTTTTCTTTACAGACTGCACATAATTACTAATTGACATATGTCCAGTCCTATAAGCATCCTCTGCCCCTCTCTTAATTGGATGCAGTTATCTGGTCCCTTCTCTCCTCTGTAACTTCATAAAAGCCCACAGCCTTCATGTTAGATTTTATTGCGGGAAAAAACATTTAGATGGATCTAGTTGTCAGATTGCCTAAATAATGCTATTTTTCTTCTAGACTGATGGATTAGTACATTTTTTATTCAGTAACACGGCAAAAATCTATATTAACCGATTGAGATTTTCTGTAATATTTTTAAAAAACTGAATAACACTGCTATTCTGCAATATGAACCTTTGTAAAGCTAGTAGAATTGTTGACAAAAAAAGGAAAGAATGTAAATAAATCCACAGGTGCAGTGCTCATTTGTGTGACTGACAGGGGCTCAGGACAGGTAGTGTGAAGCAGTGGACGGCTGATAGGCAGCTGAGCTGTAACACTCCTCTGTCTGCCCTGTCACCTCTCTCTGACGATCCTAAGCAGTAATTTCAGAGTGTCACTGCTGCAGTACACCTCAGTACACACCATACCACACTGCCTGCCTAACACACACCCTCTGCTGCTATTCAAATTTTATTAACTTAAGTGGCTGTACAAGACCGCTCTTCGAGATCTACTTCTCAGCCAATCAAAGAATAAATGGTGGGAAACAGCAGGCCACTGTGGCGAAGAGATTCAACTGTGCCGGAGTGAACAGAAGAGAGGAGACGGAAATACACTGCAACATTAAAACCCCTGGCGCAGAGGAGAAGAATATACACTGCAACATTAAAACCCCTGGCGCAGAGGAGAAGAATATACACTGCAACATTAAAACCCCTGGCAGACGAACTGAACAGCACTACCTTGTCATAGTGACACCTGTCAAGGGTTGGGATCTATTAGACAGTAAGTGAACAGTCAGTTCCTGAAGACGATGTATTGGAAGAAGGAGAAATGGGTAAATTTTGGAAGCTGAATGACATTGACGAGCGAAATTGTGAGACGACTGGCTGAGAGCATCTTGAAAACGGCAGGTCTTGATGTGTGAGGGGAGTGAGGCTAGTCTATTTGGTCCAGTCACAGAGAAGAGCTACAGTAGAATATATTGGATTTCCAGCCCTCAATCTGTTTGAGCGTCTGTGAGATTGACCGCAAACTATTGGTTTCATGGAGGCCCAACTTTACAACTTAAAGGACTTGTAGTATCTCCTGCTAATGTCTCCAGATCTGGCAGCACACCTTCAGAGATCTTGTGAAGTCACTGCTTTGATGGTTGCTTTTGGTGGCACCTGGAGGACTAACACAATATTATGAATGTGTTTTTAGTGTTATGGCTGATCAGTGTAGCGAACCGCATATTTTGTATTATAGCCATGGATACATTCAGAGCAGGGTGTGCAAAAAACACTAAGCACTTAACCAGCTCTTACCAAATCCCAGGGCATGTGCTAAACTGTGTGGACAAATTGAAACAGAAACAAATGTTATAGAAGAAGTTCATTTCAAATAACTCAATGGATAGAGGGAAAACATGTCATGTTTTAATTCATGACTTGGCTGAGTGGTCTATATCAGCTGACAAGTTCATGCACTGACATTAAACCCAGTGCAGAGTTACAGTGGCATGGAGCAGAAGGGCAGAGAGGCAGAGCACAGATGCTCCATTTCACTCATCCACCTCAGAGAAGCAGAGAAACCTGTATGCTTCACCTCATACCCGGTGCCTGCAAGGAATCTTATGAAGAACTATGCATGGGAAGTAGTTGCGCATTTAGGCCAAACATTCTCTATACTCCAACACCTATAACAACAGAGATTCTCAAAACATTACTAAGGTACTCCCAGATAAGCTCCAACCTACAGATTGATTGAGCAAAAGTGTAGACTGGCTGGGGTTTTAAGAGAGAGAGACAGAGACAGAGACAGAGGAAGAGACAGAGAGAGATATAGAGAGAAAGACATATACAAGACATTTCTGTCTGAACAAACAAACCTGGCATCAGCATTTGGACCTACAAATGGACCAATTGGACTGATAAATATGGTCTGAAATGAGAAATCATGAAATTATCTAATTTACTTATGTAAGTTGCTTCCAAGGCTACAACAATATCCTGATTTCCCAGTGTAAAAATGACTCATTCTGAAGCAATACCCATTAAACACAATTTCCATTTCAGTTAATAAAGCATATATATCCTCTATCCTCTGCATTCACAATGTTACTCTTACTCTTCCAAGTTAGAGCCATGGTCAAGAAATATGCCTTAATTCATTTTCACATGCATGGCAAATCACTTATCACAGCCATGTAAATTCCTGAACGTGGAGACAATCAATCTATTGGATCTTGGGGAAAATTGTGAGCCACTGAAATAATTAGACAAAACAACCAGAAGATACAAAATACATGATGATTCATGGGAAGTCAGGGGGCAAATCTGCACTGGAATGGCTGTGTAAAAACATCTATTAATCAAAGCAGTGGCAGGCACATGAGGTAGCTGCTAGGCTAGACTTTCTGCAATCCACTCCAAGAGAGCAATTACATTGTCCCCTATACCTCAGAAAAGAAGCATTTTGATTTATAACTTCATATGGGTCTGTAAGCTGGGCTTTTAAATGCATCAGTGGTACACGCATCTCAAGCTCAATATATGCCATTTTGAATTTATGGAACTATGTATCTTCAGAAATTACCAGACCTGACTTATTAAATAAATAAAAGAATAAATAAACTCATTAGCCTAGAAAACAAATGTACTGGTTTTACCAGTGACAAAATATCAAATGAAAAAAGCATAACAAGTCCATTATGGCAGTTTAGATCTTAAAAACGAATATATAGGAAAACACACAAAACTTCTAACACTAAAAGAGGGATTGCTGTTACCAAGGCCATGGTCGCTCTACTGGGTTGTTAGGTCAGCCTCCCTTTTTAGCAGTTTCAGTTTGAAAGGTTCAGTTTTGCCTGACTGCTGTTTAATGATGCATGAAGGTCTTCGTGTTGGTTGCCTTACTACTGTTCGTGTCCTTTTCTCACCAGATTTCTAATTAAAACTAGCCTTGATAAGGCTTCTCCGCATGACGCATGCCTTTATGTTTTTGAACGATAACACATAATTGAATGATTGCTGGTGGAAAACTTGGTAACGTCTCCTTTTTTTCTGAAATCACAGAGATGCGAGGGGCAGAAGATAAAGGAGCAAGCTGGGCCCAGCATGACGTTCGGTTTCCTAATGTGCTTCGCCCCTCTATAATGCACATTTAAGGGACACCACAAAGCTTAGATCTGCCTCCGCTGTAAACACATGCATCTGATATCAAAAGACAGCAAGATTGAAGGAAGGACTGAGAAGTAGTGAAGCCTGGCACCACCTCTCTTCCCCTGGCACTCATTACTCCTAATGCTTGGGGGTTGCCTTCACAGAAATAAAGCACAAGCTGACCTGTCTGGACCAGGAGGAAACTGCAGTTCATCTCAAAGTCATAAAGTCGATCAGTGGACAGTGAAATTCCTGATGATATAAGCTGTTTTTCCAGGCCGTCTCGGCCCCGTCCTGCAGGGACAGAGTGTGTGGGAGACATATTGTTGCTGGCAGCAGTAATGGATGTGAAGCAGGGAGAATGGCTCTCGTGACAGGCCAGGCAGAGACAGGTTTCTAGGGGGGGAGTTTGGACAAAGCATACAGCGGTGGGGAGTTATTTACAGAACTGCTTCGGGTGAACCCTGAAAATGAAAATGACAGCTGGATCTATAAGAGCCCAACATGCAGAAATCATGGCTTCCATCCACACTCATCCTCCATGCTATGCGGCAATGCAGCTCATAAGCCGAACTCAATATTTCACATTGCAGGGCTAATATGAGCAGCTATAGGCCAAATCACTCTCAGAAATCAAGTGCACGGCAGTGAGCCAACATGGTTTGCATTTAAAACATGATCAATAACTCTTACCTAAGACAAAGCTGGAGTGCTCACTTCTGTTATATTTGCACAAGCTCTGAGCGAATCCTTAACATTAGCAGGCATTGGTAATTTACATATTTGAAGCTTAAGGGCAGAATTAAATTGAGAGTTTTGCTATGAGCACCAAGTGAGGTGCAGGAAATCTATCAGACAATTAGATGATTGTAGCTACGTTGGGCTGAATGAGAGGTTTTGATAAATCACACTGAACTGGAGGAGGAAAACAAGCTCATAAAATCTGCATTAATGTCACATTATTCCATACGATGGGAATTACTTACAGAGGCACTATCCATTTCTTAGCAGACCTATTAACATTTTACCAATGTGATATTCCTGTAAGGTTCTTTTTTTCTGCTGAAACTGCCACTGAGGTTATGTCACTACGCAGCAGTTTGGAATGACGCCAGCACGGTCTCATGGTCTTAGACTCTCCCTGGTAAAATCCTGCTCCAACTATGTGAATATCTAAATGCGATGTAAGAGCTCATCAAGAGAAAGAGATAATGAGCATTAAAATAACTATCAGGGGCTTTTCCTTAGACAGTTTCGCTGGCAGAGACAGGAATGGACATTGGGTGAGAAGAATATGGCAGTGTACTAAGATTTAACAGGTGAAGTGAAATTTGCAACTGAAACAACTCTCCCATATAGTGATCAGTTTGACTGAAAGAAGGATTTAGAGTTAGAGCAAAGCCAAAGGGAAAAAGACTCATGAATTTTATAGAAACTACTACTAACATACAGGCACTACACATTCACTGAGCACAGGATATCTATATTTCATATGTATGTTTTAAATCAATTGTCCAGGGTGCGCTAAATGTACTGCAAAATGTAGATTGCAGGCCACTGTGATCAAAGCTGTCAGAACTGAGAGAATGCAGGAATGCAGAAAAGGCTGAATACAATCAAGGCCTATGTTCACCAGAGGCCCAAGTCTGTCAAAAGAGATTACCTCTGAGCACCTACCAACGTGTATCATTACAGAGAAAGCACTCAGGATGAGCACAGAAGGAGATCCAGAATATGTAGGTTGAGAACAGTTTGTGTGAATTTGACTTGACCCCCAGCAGGCTTTGGATCTGAATCCAACCTGACAGTTAAAATTTAACATGACGATAATTACCTTACCCTCATCATGTCTGATAACACTAAACTATAAAAAGTTAAAGAAAGAGCATCATGTATAACATGTACCTATGTGGTGTTCCAAGCATCACTTTTAATGGGAATACATGTGTTATTGTGGTTATACAATCATACGCAAATATGATTTACTTGTTCTGTAAGAAGTTAATACTGCAGAGAAGTTAATACATCCTCTACAGTGAACACACTAAAATACGGCATTTAATGTTGAAACATAATTTACATTGATTTGTTGAGTTAAAACAAATAGAATAAGTTGTGTAAAGGAGGGCTGGTTTTTTAAATGCTTGTTGGATCTAAATATTTGCTCAAAATTAATTAAATCTATATATATTTACATTATTTTATTCATGATTTATATATATTTTACTGTTCATAAATGAGAGAAACATCAAGTTATTCTGTAAGTTAAGATAAAGAGACAGATAAGTCTGCGTACCAAGCCATTATGCAGAGGCTCAAGCCATTAAACTTACAAGACATAAACTGAATTTCGCTAATGGTCTATGTTTAAATGTTTGTGATTTTAATATAATAACTTACCCTGCTTAATTCTTTCTGATAAAGGGGGTATAAGGTTAATCTTGTTTTGTTAGAAAAAAGCATTAATTAAAACAGTATGCCTTCAACTTTGAAAATGTCAGGAAAGGTACTGTTTTGGGCTCTAAAAGGTTAAATATGAACTGTCCAAATACAAATACATTTAAATCATGTATTTGTATTTTGCAGCTGGATGGTCTCATGGTTAGGGCGTTAGCCCTGCAATCAGATGATTGGGGATCAAATCCCAACTGCTAGCGTCACCGCTGAGGTACCCTTGAGCAAAGTACCTTCCCCCCACTGCTCTTCGGGCGCCTCATTGGTGGCTGCCCCCTTGTATGACTATGACTACGCATGTGACAAATAAAAATTGGTATTTGTATTTAGTCTGTCTCTACTGTGCAGGCCACAGTTTAACTTTTATTTCCATGGCCTTTGTCTCTAGCATATGGAGTATGAGAGGGTATTGCTGTGGCCATTGCCAAAGTACTACACATTTATTCTCTAGCTGTTATGGTTGTGGTGTATTTGTACAGTGGCACACAAAGCAACGCTTCCTGCAGAAGCAGCGGACCAAGGTAGAATGTTGGAGGCCCCTGAGCCCAGTCAGTGGGATGTGTAACGGGGCCCGTGTGGATCTTGCTGCTTTAGAGGAGATGCTGGTGGGACACACTGGCAGCAAGAGCTGTTTGTTGCTAATTTTAAGTCATGCTCAGCTGAGGCAGTAAATAAATCATTAAACACGTCTAAAACAATAAAATTCATCTCTCAGCCAGCAAGGGAGCCACAGCAGTGGATCTGCCTCTGTAATGATGAGACAATGGGGGAGTGTGTGAGGGTGGTATGGGTGGGGGGTTCATACGCCTGTGTGTACTTGTATGAGTATGTATGTGTGAGAATTTAAGCAAGAACTGAGAGACCCCCGACCAGTATGACCCTGCAGAGAAAAGCACTTCAGGCCCATCAGCCTCCACATCTACCATTCCGCAGTACTGGATAGGCTCTAAAATAACACCAGCTGAGCAACACATGCTGAACACTTACTGCTTGGAGCAATTGCCAGTGATTTAACAATAGTTCAGAAGCATTTGAAAGTACATTTTCAAGGTAGGACGGTTTATATACACAACAAAGCCTGACTGAAACCTGAAAGGCTCATAATTAACAACATGCAAACATGTGTGCGTGTTTATGTATGGGTGGGGTAAATTTGGGGGGCTTTGGTCCTCAAGATTCTTACATATTTCTCTGTCGATGCTAATGGTCCCCTTTTTGGAAAGACGTTTTGGCATTTTTATGACTCCCCATGACCTTTATCAATGAGAATTATAAAAAAGAATACTATTTAAACTATAAAAATGCACATCTTACAATCATCCATACTGTGATCAGTTTGCACGTACCCCCTCTCCTTCTGTCAGTGAAGGATCCATTAGCCAGTGCTGTCACTCTGTTGTCACAAGGATCAGGCACACTTCCAAAAAAACTCTTTACAGCATATCCCTCCATTTCACACCCTACATTTCTGCACCTGCCTCTAATTGTCTCTGCACGGCCTTGATCAATAATGCATTTCATTTCATAGTCAATAGTCATTCGTTTATTTCAATTCCCTCATGCATCTTGGATTCAAATTCTCTCATAAACTTGTTCTTAAGAATTACCAAAGACTAAACACTAAGCATGGCTTCTTTTCTGGAATTCTAGCTGTCGTCTCCATACATAAGTCCCACTTAAATACTCCCCTTAAATAACGAGGGCTATTTGAACATATATACTTATGTCACCTACTAGCACTTCAGTCAATATTGTGGATTAAGAAATATATACATACATACATACACACACATATGTGTGTGTTGTCTTAGCGTATAGTTGTCTTGATTTTCCTCAGTTATATATAATATCATTAAAAAGCTAAAGAATCAGAACAGTTTGTATATTTGTTATTTATGTTGTCAAAGGTGTATATTTGTTATAAACAGTGTTGAGAGTTACACTTTACAAAAGTAACAAATTACTGTCCTGCATTGCTTTTTGCTGTAATAAGGTACTGTAAGGCCTTACAGAACAAAAACTGTTAATATTTTACTCAGTACAAATGTCAGTAATGTGCATTACAATGCATTTTTAAACCAGAAAGAATTTTTTTTTTCTCCTTCATATAAATTTGATCAGCAGAAGAGAAACGTCCAGGCAAAATGTTTCACTCTTGTAGTCAGACAGAGAGAGCAGGGGGACGTCCTCTTTTTCCGGACATGTCCTGTTTTTGAGAACTGTGTCCCACATCCTGCTGGAATTTTAGAATCCTTCGGGATTTTGAGCTGCCTCAACATGCGTCACATAATGGTCATCTCTCATAACCTAAAAGTCTAGAACGGCCATTGGCCTGAGATGCATGCAGCCGAGATGCACATTAAACATCTAACACCCCCCGAACCAGCCGAGCTGGTAAAGAATGTCATCCTGTTAATCCCTATTATAAACATTTTATTTTGTATTTTCCCCTCCTGACCACTTAAAATGAGGCTAGGCTCTCATGTATGTGTTTAGTCAGTTGCTTGTTCAGACAGTAATATTTGCCATGTCAAACTTCAGGACAGGCATGATTTGGCTGATCAGCAAAACTATTTTTATTATTTTGATGCTAGTCACACAGAGACAAATTAATATTTGATTTTTTTATCATGGGGAAAATAGTGAAGTCCTCCTGAATCAAGTAGCCTACCCCCTAACAAATGACTGCAAGTTTGTTTACTTGTATTTCTTTTATTTCTTCTGCACCTTTCACACCAAAGCACACTTTTAGGGCAATGTAGATTAGCTGCTATTCCCACTATAATGCCCAATTTTTAGTTCTTTGCATGTGAGAATTAGAAGATAGTGTTGGTGTTTTATATTTGAAAGGGAAATTTATGCTTGCATTTTTCATTTTTTAAGTAAAACCCTGATTGTAATATAACGCAATAATTAACCTATTATGGGTATGATTATGCCACTACCATCCTAATGAAAGAACAGGCAATAGAGACATTTGTTATAAAACATTGAATTTTTTTAGATCAGGTCTCTTGCAATGTGTTAACATTCTGGTGGTGAAAGGATTATTAGCACTGCGGTCCTAGCACATAGTAAAGAGACACTAGCACAGAGCAAAGAATAAGGCATTTCATGCTTATAACTTATGCTTACCCATAATTTTCAAAATGTTACTGAGGGAAGAATTGCTTTTATATATTAAATACATCACATGCTGCATCATTTACACAGATTAACATTTTAACAAGCCAGTCTGAATATTTTACTTCACCAGATGAGCTGCGTGTGAACAGGTTTCCAGAATGAACAGAATTGCCTGCTAATAACCCAATTTTGTGTAGCTGGTCAATGTATTTCACACTGTGACATGATGAGATACTGAATGTTCTGAACCTTTTTCTCTAAAGTACCTGCTGAAGTTTGGCTGATACTTTTCCACCGTTAGTAATGTAACTCAGTGAGCTTTAGTGATATTTTTATGGCTAAATTAGCTCATTCTGACAAATCGCTTGCAGTGTGAACAGCATGTCCTCTGGCAGCAACCCAGCTGTAGTTTTGGTATGGCATTTGCAATTTACTGACCATTCTGGTTCAAATGAGGGTGATTTCAGGTGGTTGTGGGTAAGGTGACGGTCTGTGTTAAGCTGTGGATTTAGAAAATGCTCGTAAACTTCATTTTGATTATCTGCCAAAATTGTTCATATTAAAACCATTAGGCATTTAACATTAAGACAACCAGGAATTGTTGACTCAATAAGATCTCCAAAGACATGCTGTGGTATTTTGCACCATTTGCAAAGTGGGGCCTCCATGGACCAGCCCCATTTTGTAGCACAACCCACGGATGCTTGATTGGATTGAGATCAAAGGTATCCAAGGAGGTCTCTTGTGGAAGCCAAGTCAAAACCTTGATCTCTTTGTAAGGTTCCTCAAACCATTCCTAAACAGATGTAAGGAGTGTGGCAGGACACATGGCGGAGAAAGGCCACTGCTATTAGAGTTGCCATGTGTATATAGTCTGCAACGATGTTTAGGTAGATGGTATGTGTTTGAAAGCATTACACATTTTCACTTAGCTGTATTCTTGGTTTATTTTGAATTTTTACTTCCTTTTAAAAACAATACTCTAACTTTTTTACCCTAGAGCCATTCTGAGGCAAGTTAATTAAGTTTTAGGTTATTGGGTAGCATTAATATATGCACCTCTATCAGGTTTTATGTACATTATTATGGAGGGATTGTTGAGCTAATAAAAGAGCAGACCCATACAGACAGGCAAATCAAACCCCCTCTATAATTCTCTGCCCTGTTTTTGATGTCTTAAACTGAACAGTTTGCCTCTGAGGTGCCCGCAGGCAGAAAGACATTTATCACCATCTTTGATTTATCTCAGCTATGCGACTCTGATGGCCGTGTAGTTAAAGTGTCAGAGATACACCCCATCCATCTGCCTAAGTGGGTGACCGGTACACAGCTACACTCACAGCGTCTAGACTACATCCATGGACAGGGTAACGAGAGGCCGGCAGAGAGGTGAGCAGACACTTTCGTCTCTTCTCAGCTACACCCCGTGTTAAAGGCCAATCATCCACTATCCAGGTGATCCTATGGTCAGACTATTTTTACTGACATGGAGGGCAGAGATGACCCACACACAGCTTTAATTAATCACAATGTGCCGGAGTGATACACACTTTTCATAGGATTTACATAAATGAAATTACATTATTAAGCTAAAGTGTGAGGCCCACATCACAAACTTTACCTTCCTGTATCATTGTACCCTTGGCTGACACTCAATCGCTTAATGAAAGACTGAAAGCTGGCAAGCACAACACATATTGTCTAATTACAACAGGACCACAGCAGATGGAGCCTCCCCAAATGTACTCCTACAAGTTATTATGCAATTTGCAGCGCACTCATTCAATTACCTCAAAGGACGATAAGCAAACAATACACATGGCATAAATGAGTCCAGTCTTCTGTAACGTATGCAGTACATTCAAGTGATCAAAAGCATTGCAATACAGATTGAGACAAAAAATGTTTTGTTTTATATAACTGCAAGAAAGTCACTAATTAAAATGTATAAATAAAAGGCACATATCTGCCAGCTCTTTATGCCATGCAAATAGCATGCAGCAAATCTTCAAGTCAAGTTAAGTAGCCTTGACTGTTGTTCCTCAGTAGAACTTGAATACATTTTGATGAAATGGTGTTCTTATGGCCTATAGCTCACAAGAGCAGTGCATGATGCACAGCCACATGAAGTGCAGATGAATGACTGTGTGAGAACCGAAGGATATATATATTAAAAAAAACCACCACACACACACACACACACACACACACACAAGACAAAAGTCACATAGACCAATATGTAGGGTAACTGTAATAATATAAAAAGATGAACATGAAATCAATGGATGAAAAGTAGATAGAAGAGATAGTACAAACAATTGATGCATCTTGCCATGTTCCAAAGATAATTATGAATCTTGGACCGCTCAAGACCATTAAAGGTATTAGTTTATTAGTTGTCTGTAGCCCCTGCACTCAATTTCTTTTTAATTTCACCATCCCATTATTAAACACTTTAATCTCCTTCTTACCAGACTCCAGGGACAAGCCTGTCTGCGTATCTCTCAAGCAAGTGATTGTAGACACTACACTAGCCCTTCACCTCTCCTCTATCAATCATGCTCCCATGATGGATGGCTGAGAAAGGAACGAGGGCAAAATCGCTTTAATTACAGGTGCAGGAGCCACAAGGCTGTAGGAGAAATACCAAAAATAAACACCTAGCTCACGATAGATAAATAAAAACTGGAGCACTTACGTGAAATGCCAAATTATCATAAATCAATGTTGCTGCTTTATTGAGAGTGCTTTAATACCATGTAAGCCATTTTTAATGAACTAGTAAGAGGGCCAACCTTTTCCCAGCGAAAACACGTGAAAAAGGCTAATGTTAATAACATTAATGATCCATTCCAAAGCTCTCAGTCATGAAATGCATTACGCCTATCTTTTTTCAATTGTGCATGCTGCAGTGTATCCATTTGGTAATGAACTGGAAGAAGAAAACAGGGACACTATTGCCTAAATCAGTAAAGACGAATGAGTAAAGTGTTCATACTGTGTGAAATGCTCAAATCTTTCTTTTTTTATTACAATAAATCTTGCAGATATTATTAGTGGGCATATTTCAGAGCGTTCTCTATAAAAACATTAACTCTAAGAACGTTTTCCTGTCTAACAAGGTCCCTGACTGCAATTCCGGTGATGAGGGAATAGATTAATTTCACACAAAGCGAGTTTGTCCTCTCCACATACGCCCAGGAGCCCTCATACATTTCCAGCAAAAATATGATTGCGCTGTGGGAACCAGAGTTTCCTAAGGACCTCAGCCAAGGTGAAAATGAAGGAGAGCCTTTTTTGTACGAAAAAAACGATTTCACAGGCATCAAATACTGCATTACAGAACTGAATCACACAAAAAAACCCCAAAGACGTTGAGGAGAAGGTAGGATGACAGACATTTGTTGAGCGAGTGCCTACAACTCTCTGCGATTAGGATAATTATCTTAAGATAATATATCTTAAGGTTATACACAGCCCACACATCACATAGATGGAGAGAGTAAATAATGAGATAAGAATGACAGCGGGCAAACAAGTGCAGATGTCAATGTAAATAGGTGCCATCTATTCTGCTTCCGTAGGTAATTGGCACCAGAGACAGCTGCCAGGCAGTAAGCATGTATAAAGGGAGAAAGTGAAAGGATAGGCTTTGATCCTGTCTCACTCCATCATGATGGCCACATCCGCTAAAGAGAACACTGTGCACTTAAGATACAAACTTCACACACCACTGAGACATTTCCACGGGCTTGAGAGGGAATAGAATAAATGCAATAAACAGAGAAAGCTGGACATAGCTTTTTATAAAGCGTCTGTTTATTGAATTTCCAGGCTGAGAAGGAGCAGAGTTAACAGCTCGGAGCCATGCATCACGTTCCATCCTGCATGTCTCACAAGCCGGCTAGAACTCACTCTGACCTTATGTCAAAAAATTCAGATAGAATTACTTTGAAACAAGCAAGCGATGCTGGCATTAATGTATAAAGACAGTGTTGAGATATGTTTCCTCTCAATATTTAATAGTGTGCCGCAGCAAGGCGTGACCACATCCATCTTCTCAAAATAATGTATCATTCTAGATGCAAATCCTCATCTGCCAGGAAATGTCAACAGTGTGGAAAGCTGAACTGAAATGCCAAGCAAACATGAACTTTCAGCTTTAAAAGAGAATGCAATCTAATCCGGAAGATATTGCCTCAGGAAAGTATGAGTTTGCGTAACTGCCCCATTTCCCCTCCTTCTCATGGGAAGAGTAACTGTATACATCACCAAATAGCACAGAGGCCACCTCCTGATAAGCAGCCCAATCGTTCATATAGACCAGCATGGTGGCTGGGGTGCACAAGAGCAACAGCTTCTTTCACAGACTGAGAATTATTTTCCCTGGTGGGAGGTCTCCAGAGCCTACATGCCCGGATTTAGACTTGCTGCTTCCGACACAATTATGACTGAATTGAATTCCTATAATTTATGTCAGTCATGCCCATTTCCGTCCTCACATTTTTTGCAAGATTTTATTTGACAGCTAAACGATGCAAGGCCATGCGGATATTCAATGAAAACGCTTAATTAAACCTGAATGCCTACATGGTATAAAGTGATTTTTTGCACAGAAAATGTGAAGGAAAGAACAGAAAAGTTATCTATTAAACCAGGGTCTCACATATCTAGTTCTGGGGGGCCAGTGCCCAGCAAAATCTAGTGATTTGTATGCTCAAACACACCTGATTCAGCTCACCTATTAATTACTTGCTTTAGTGAGTGTGTTTGAAGAGGGGAACTCATTTATGGATCCATAACTGGAAGACAGAACAACTTCAGCTACACACAAAATGTTGGATTTGAAATGGCCTTTTTTCTGGAGTCAGGTTGGCCTCAGCACAAGCTGATTTCTGCACTTGACTTTACTATTGTTGAACCAGTGATGGGCTGGAAGGCAGCTTGTTGTGCTGCCACTAGTTGGGGACAGTTGATTTAGTGCTCTTGATGCTAAAATTTGAACATACTTGACCTTTTTGCAAAATTAAGTAGCTTACACAATGCTCCTCAAGATACACATAATAAATGAATATGGCCTAACTACACCTTTAAAATTATACAATGAATTATTCAAACTGTCCTGCACAGTTCAACCATAAAATGTTCAAATCCACTACAGCTGGTATGAGTGGCCTGTAATATGTAATGCTCAATAACTTCCGAGGAAGAGTACACAAAAAATAAGGGTGGGAAATATAAGTACTGCGTCGTATTGTTCCACTGCATTATCACTGAAAAAGGATTTATATTACAAATATTACAATGATTCATATTCTAATATTTGTACTTAGAACATTGACAACACAATAGTATCAGCTTAGCCTAAAAAACAATGGATTTGAGTTCTTTTGTATTCTAGTAAAACCAAGGCTTTTGTCAACAACAGTAGTAAGAGGACACTGAAAGCGCAGTCAGCTTTACAGAATCAGAATCAGAATCAGAATCAGAATCAGAAAACTTTATTTATCCCGAAGGAAATTGTTTGTGGTGACCGCCA
>JBBKCR010000002.1:13929463-13944133 GCA_037577295.1 Ladigesia roloffi | reverse complement strand
TACTGATGTAAATAATACTGATGAGTTGTAAGACCAATAATAAGTAATAAATAATAAGTAGCAGCAACAGATTATTGAGTTGGTGTGTGACTGAGATAGAAAAGGATATCTTTTGAAGCCATTATTTGCTGCCAAACGAAATACATTGCCTTTACATCTGAATGATTAGAAGATGTTTATTTTCATACTGAACGACTTACATAGTACAAAATGTTTAGAATTTGTATCCATTGCAAGTCACCAGCATCCACCATAGTCAGTGATTTAGGTTTAATTGACTGCACCGCCTGCATGAGGTCCTTGGGCAGGGGAAAGCACAGCTGATATTGAATTGCCCTGCAACATGAACAAGATCACAGCAAATTTGCAGGCCCCCCGAAGTTGTAAGGCCTTAGGCAATTTGCCTATCTTAGGCCTAATATGAAACTGCCACTGTGTGTGTATGTGCTTCTGATCATCTCAGCTTTTCTGTCTACAGCAGCAGCGTGAGGCCCCACAATAGTGCACATAATGAGAGGGTATCAGCAAGGTTCACTCTCATTTATTCCATCATCCCCCATTCCCCATTTTCAGTGCATCACCATCTCTCCCATGTTTTCTCTTTCTCTGTCTTTTTCTCTCTTTCTCGTTGCCTCTCTGCATCATTCTCTTTGTCTTTGTATCCCCTTTCTCACTCCTCTCTATCTCTCTCCCTCAGCTGTAGCAGGTAGTCATTAGGCCAGAGCAGATGGTGCAGCTGCTGATTGGTATCGGAGTGTCTCCTCACCCAACATGGCTCTGATGCATCGTGGACACAATACAATCAAAAATATCTCTCCTGCAGCGACCAGTGCGAAACAACCATGTCAGATAGATCACTGTTTATGGCAAAATGCTACAAAAACATGAGCATAAGAGTAAACGAGACACTTTCAAATTAAGTGTGGTATGATATTCTCATTTAGCTCTTATGGTGGTGTTGCATAATTACCACCAATTATTGTAAAATGTTGCTGTGTGAAGTGACTCACTTCACATGCCAGTAAATTCATGTAATAAATATTCACATTATGCATGCAACCCTTTGCAGTGCATATCCATACCTGAAGCATGCTCTGAACTTCCGTTTCTATTACGCATGCGACTGTCAGAAGCTCTAAATATCAAAAGTACGTGCCTGAGAGAGCTTTAGAAACATGAAACAAGGTGGTTCCACAGTCAACCTTCTGTGAAATCTGTGATTGCTTGACACGGAGCTATTAATATGAGAAGAAACTTAATTCTCCGTAAGTATCTGGTAATGAGGACTTTCTAAAGCATGCTGACATTTGTCTGAAATCGGAGCAGCAGACATTTCGCAGAAAGCGGGGCAGTAATGGGGAGAGTTTTCAGCATGAAAGGGTAGAACAGAGGGGAGTACGTGTGTCTCATCTGCAGCCTTCCTCCCTGCTCCCAATTACATTTGTTTTAATAAGACAAAAACCTCAAACCAATTTCCGCACACATTATTACCTTCAGGGAAGATCTTGTTGAAAATTGAACTCTCAGCCTGCTAAAGGTTGCCGGTAAGGTTGCCCTATATGGAAACAAAGCAATCACACAGTTCCAAGTCAATAAAACCAGGTTTTAGTAGGAGATTAACTGATATATCATTCAAAAAGGAGCCATACTGGAGTAATAACAGTAATTTCCACAAGGAGGAATCAGCAGGAGGAACAAATTAATTTGCTAGCATCTGCAAAGGCATAACTCCCCACAGAGGATTCGTATTGAACTGTACAGCTGCTTCAAGATGGCAAAATCAAGTATTTTCTAAAGAGTTTATGGCGGCTAAACAATACCAACTTCCATGTCCAATAACCAGGTGCAACCCAACTTGGGAACAAGACGACAGAAACAGTGATGTCAAGAGCAATTAAAGAACAACTTTAGAGAAAAAAATCAAGGTCACATAAGAGGCCATACTGTTTAATAAACTACTGAAGGATTGGTAATCATATCCTAGAAGTCAGACTGCTTATATCGCTCAGAGTTATAAAAAAAACTATGAACTAGAAGCATCCGACTAAAAATGTATATCAGAATGTAACAGATTCCACAAAAGTAAAAAAAACCCTAAATATAAGGCCGGAATACTGTTCAGACAATTTCTCTGGGGAAACTGGATGCAGACTTGAGGCTGTTGGCACATTTAATCAGATGTGTGATCAAAATAAAAACCCTGATTATCAATTTTACATTTTACCCACCACTTATCAGAATGACCTTTAACCTGCACTCTGTACAGAAGTAATGGAATTTAAAGACAGTGTTGAAAATGTTTGAGCTAGAACTGCAAAGCTTTAGCATGAGTGTAAACCCTATGGAGCTAAATGCTGCATCAAACAGCACAATGTATAATGCTGCTACTTAGCTCAGGGCGTATTATTATCAAAGAGAATATTTAAGATGTGAGAACACAATAAAACCTGTAGATGTCAGAAATCATTACACCCAATAGGATGAAGCAGAGGGAAAATCGAAGTCTAGTTGGAAATGTACAGTTAGCTTATGGTGCACGTCTATTGAATAGTGTGCAATTTATCATCATATTTAAAGGTGATTTTGTTGAATAGATTGCAATTAAAGGAATGCTGACCCAAGTGCTAAATGGGAAAAGAAGAAAGTACAGTTAAAATGTCCAAAAACAGGTGATGTGAAACAACAGTACAAATTGCATAAATCTTTTGAACCTGAACTGACATGCAGTCTAGATGGTTTTATGCCATAAGACCATTAAACCATCATGAGAATAATAGTGAAGACTGAATGCTACTGTTTCACTTTTCTCTATTTTCACAATTTAGAGGTCTATGATTTCACTTCTCTGTAATCTTTAGTCATGCAGCATAACTCCATTTAGCCCTGCAAAGCTGCACCAGGGGATTAAATCTCTAGATCAAAATAATACATGCATGATTGGCTCAGCCATTTTAGTTTAGGCATGCACTCAAGAGAGATGAGGTCTCTGAACAGACACAGCAACAAACTCAATAGTTTGGCAAGGAAACATAGCAGCTTAAGTTCTCTGCATTTTACAAAAACACAGACAAAAGCCAGACGCAAAACATTTAAAAGCCACACAAGACAGCATTCAGAGCAATCACTAATGAACGTTATTCATAATTCAGTAATTGACTGATGAAACAAAACAAGGTAATTATTTTTTATCATTTCGACTTAATCATAATCCTCAAACACTTTATAAGGCGAACATGTCTCATAAAACCAGGGAAAACAACTCATTTCATTTTACAGGTGGCATCAGTAATATAAAATGTACTGTGCACTGTAATTGTAAACGCTGAAATTACATAATAAATATAGAAATTCTTGATTGATCAAGAATGTTACCAAGTAGTCATAATAAACAGCTCTAATCAACATCTAACCAAACAAAAGTAAACAAACAGAAAAGCTGTGAGTCATTTTGGTTAATTATACAAACAGTTCTATGGGCAGAGAACAAGTAAAAAGCACGACTAAATGCTGTGGCAAATAAAACCAAACGTTTCAGTTACAGGCTACAGAGCTGCATTACTACCGAGATAACACTTTATTAGTCCCACATGCGAGAAATTAGCATGCAATTAATAATAAAATTTAGATTATTAAAGATTTTATTACTTTGTAATTATGAAGAAGGTTTGCTGTTAAATAAAATTTTCATTAAAAGCTACTTCATTATAGGGAAACCTTATTACAATATGTTATGCTTTTGAAAAACATGCAGCAATGGTGTGCTTTCTATCTCCTAATTGAGTCATGTGTTTTCTTCCATGATACTCATAATTATGGAATTATTTTCCTTAATTGCAAGACATTCATGTTGTAATCACAACATCTTATAAAGTGCTAAAGGGTTCATTTTTTATTTTGGTTAGATTACACTGACATTTTAAACCAATATATGATGCAACATGGGCATGTACTGCACTCTGGAAGAGCAGAATGTTTAGCAAAAACACACACTGTGTAAAAAAGTATATAATTTGACATTTTCCCTCACTTCTGAGCTTAAAGAAATATTATTTCTGACCAAGGTACATTCAATTTGTGAAATTGTTTTTTGCATCATAACTGTAACCAAAAAGAATTTGCCTATTGTTGCCATGGCAAAGTATGGGGACATTTTCTTTGCTCCAGCCAATAATATGCGCCTCTGCTGAGTGGAAAGTTCTAGAGCGGAACCATCGTTAAGTATATGTCGGTGAGAGTGGTATGTGAACATCAAGCATATCACTTAAGGTGGTAAAGACCCGTATCTAGAAAGCAAATACACTGAGACATTCCCAATACGTGTGTAAAAATCATCCTGCCACTTGAAGTGTGCATAAGTCAAAATTAGGATGTGTTTATGGGAAAATGAATTCTTCAGTTAAAGTCAGTGTTTGTGATTCCCCAGTAAGAGACTAAACAAGGGTGCCCTTCACAGAAGGTCAGCACGGTACACAATATTGCTGAACAAAACAAACAGGATTCATCTCACATGTGCACCTGGACAATCCCTCAGCATTTAGGAATAATGTTATATAGACTTTACAGCAGACAACACGGTCCCTTTAAAGTCTGGTATAAAATAAAACTGCTTTTCACAGCAGAATCATCAAACCAACTTTCAAACGCAGGGATATTTTGCTGCCTTGAAACCCAGACAACTTATCGAATAAACTATGAATTCTGTCCTGTATTTAAGAACTCTCAAGTATAAAGTCTGTTTATCTGTACATGAGCTGAAATTGAAATGTAATCAAGTGATGCAGCAAGACAGTGAGCCTTAATATAAAAGCAAATTCACCCCACAGTGGCTGAAAAGGCCTTGAAGAGTCCTTGTCTAGGTCTGAGTTGCTATGGTAAGATAAGCACTTCATACTCGAAAACCTACCAACAAACATGAATCGAAAGAAAGTAGTTCTGTGAAGGACGGTTAAGTCACTTTCTGCTTTTGCTCTCTCCAGCGGCCTATCTGCTCTGCTCTTTTTCTAAGCCCCTGTAAACATTTAACGCTGCCCTTTGTCCTAGTTTTCAAAAGATTTTTGATCAGGACAGCATTTTCATTCAATTTTGAGTCACAGCAAATTCTGAGCACTCTCATGAGCTGCAATAAACTCTTGTAAAGAATTGCTGGGCTGGAGAGTTCTCACTGTATAAACAGAGGACAAGTCCAAGGAAGGACAGAGGACAAGCAAAGCAGGCTGGAGTGAAACTGAAATCAACATCTTTATTACCAGCTCAGCTCTTTCAAATCTACCATTTATAGGTAACATAATTGAGAATGTAATTATATACTTTCTAAAATAGTAATTATTTGAATCCAGTTGGCTTCTATGGTCAATTTCAATCAGGGTTCCATCAATACCATAGTACTTAAACAGCTTAACAATTTCTTTAAGTATTTTTATCTGGATAAAGTCTTCAGTAAGAAGGCTGTCTTGTTACTACAAGATTCTAGTGCAGCTTTTGACATGGCCAATCATAAAATACAACTGGACAATTTAGAAAATTGGTTTGGTCCTCAAATTGTTCAAGATGTACCTAGTAGGCAGGGATTATTTTGTCTCTATAGACACTTCAGAGAATACTGCTGTGCCAAATGGAGTCTGTCAACGATCCATTTTTGGGTCACTTCAACAAGAATTTGATAGAGCTATGCAGGCATATCATAGCTATGCCGAATACCTATAGACTCATTGCATTTACGAAAGTGAAGTAATTCACTTTCACTACTTCCCTTTCCCCCCCACTTTAGTACTATACAGTAGAAAAAAACTAACATGGAGCACAGCGTTGACCTCTCATGTAATAAACAGCAAATCTGAGCGGCACTAACATCACAAACTGTAGTAGTGATGCTAGCCCTGGGTCCAGACCTGAGGCCAGTTGTGCAATTCCATTCATGATGGCAAAGATTGGGATTTAATAAGGGGAAAGATGGTCATTGTTCAGCGAAAGGGCGACTTAGCCTCTAGCGCTAACTGTGCTTGCTGCACCCGTCATCCTTCTACAGCTCCCAGCTGCAGCCTTAATGCAGGTCATTATGCAGGAGATTGGTTTATTTTCATCTCATTATCAGACTGTCTGCAGTTCTCCTGTCTGTGCTGCAGACCTGCACTGCCACAGGAAGATTACCTCTCTCACTTCAGTCCTGTATTAAAGGCACTAAAGACCCTCTGCTCTCTCAGAGACCCAGGGATTACAGTGTGCCACAGAGGCTTTAGAAATGTCACACAATGCACAGACTCAGGGACGAGACTCGCCAGGCTTTATGCACCTCAGGACTTATCACTGCAGTCAAACGCAGTAACAACTGTCATGCCGCTTTACTTCTACTGTAAACACGGAAGGCACAGCACTCCTCTTCTACCTTACCAAACTCTAATGGGCACTGATATATGTAATATAACTCTGCTCCATTTCATATTGTCTCTCTAATCTGAGAAGTTGGCTCTGGTTTGTTCTTTTGTTTTTCAAGAAGGTAAAAAGGCTCTCCCTCAGCCACAGTCCTTCGTCCTTTCACTAAATTGGTACAGAAACCCTTGAAGCAAAATCCATCTGAGAATAAAACATTAATGTGATTCATTTTCATTATGTACGGAGCATATGTGATATATTTGAGCTAAATTGTCCGATTTCACTTTGGCTGTTCTCGTACAGCATGACTGATTTTATTAGTCAGTGACATATAATTCAATTTTGCATTTATAAGTTACAGAACCAAGAAGATGGTGGCTCATTTAATCAAGCATTTACAGTAATAATTCTCAGTTAGGAAATTCCAAATGAACAGACTATGGTTACTGTGGTAGTCCCATCCTGTCATGTCAGCCCCAATCTAGAACCAATTACCAAAAACAAGTTAAAATGTCTTCTCTTGGGATAACAGAGCCAACACTGTTGCTCTCAATTTCCTTACTTGTCTCACACATATATTACAGCAGTAGATCATTCTGCCTGCCACGCTTGAATAGAGCAAGATTTTTGTCCTTTAATGTTGCAGTGAAGTTTGAGTAAGGCCTATTTAATTATAATGAAGTACTTATTACATTATGTCCATAAGACTACATAATACTAATGTAGCTGGTGCATCATTTGAATTAAAGTGAGGTTTAAAGCCATTCTACGAACATCATCTGTAGTTTAAAAATAATCTCCCCTGAATGTGAGAAGGAATTCTTGTTCTTTAGAATACAAAGAGATTCTCAAACTGTGATTTGCAGCAGTTCTTGAATACATAAACAGCCTTGTGGTGATCACAAGCACAGAGGAGGGCACAATGATTATTGTCTATTGTGTGAGTGCTCAGATACTGGCTTTTGGGAGTTGGAATAGACTTGTTTGCTTGTATGCTGATCTTAGGGGTTTCACAAGCCTTGTAATCAGTGCATTTCTTTTCTTGTAGCATTTTTCTGGTACATGTAGGCCTGATTACATAATAGTTCTTAAGATTGAAACAGATATGATATCTGTCTGGATCAAATAATAGATATGCACTTTGGGATGCAATAGAAAGGCCTTGTAATATGTACTTCGCTTCACCTCACTTCACCTATTTTGTCCATTTTATTAAAATCTCCTACCTTTGGTTCACCTGCAGTCTGTTACTCATCTACTGATTTGTAATTTGTGTATATATATTACATTACATTTTCCTAAAATAATCATTAAAAAGTAAAAGTAACCACTGCTTAGCATTTTATATTTGGGAACAAAAATTGTCATCCTGTTAAAAGTTATTTTACAGGCTCTTATTTAATGACAGTGCAGCTGTGAAACGTTCTTATATAACGATACACAGCACAGTATATAGCATTACTGCTGTGGGGAAGCTGGGACTCCATAACAAGTTCAGACAGGAATGCTTTGGGCTAAGATAATCACTGTAAGCTCACAGTTCCAAAACTAGATTACCTATAATGATGTTATGCCAGAATTTGCTCTTGATTTCTTTCCATTAGCCAGCCACAGATTGACAGGGTGTATCCTCACAATTAGCACTGCCCCCTCTTCACTCCAATCACCTACTCCTAAGCAAGAGAGTCTTCCTATTCGCTATGAGTATGTGTTTAAATATCAAGCATATCCAAAACTGCTAATGCCAAGTTCCTAGAGAGCGCTGTTGCATAATTCTTCGTAAGTGACGGTAAGTGCTGTATTCATAACATCAAGCACATGGCAAAGCAGTACTCTAATAGTAAAGTAATTATATAATCTGGCCCCATCTGTTATTCACATGTTCAGGAGAAACTAAAGAGCCGGTATTTCATTTACTGTCTGCTATTGTGTGCCTGGATTACATTAATTTCTTTGACTTAATAGTTGTGCATTTAAATTAGTTTCAACTTAACATACAGATTAGACAGTTTGTGGTTGTAATGAAAGTACAGTCTGTAGACGGCTGTGATTGCTACAGTATGAAGCAGCACTACAAATACCTGAACGAAGTTAAATTTATTTTTGATTTATTTTACAGTTGTGTTCATTGAACAGCTTCAGACAGTACTGCCTGTCCTGCTGCTATTGTGATTACAAATCTAAGACCTTCCTCTAATATTCTCTGTGTTCAAACTAGAGTGGAGGATTCATTTTTATTCAGTACATCTGGTGTTTTGTATCGTCACATCATAAACATGTTCGATATATTAGTAGGGACTGATTATACAAACTATTTTACATATGCATCATGGCAATGCATATGCAAGTCACGCATATACATCACACACTCTGCTATGGATGAGCAAATCTGAAAGCTTCCAACACCTTTTGTTTGCCAGAATCGCTAGTTGGAGGTCTAAGAGAGTCTTGCTTGTGCTTTGAACAAAATTTGTATCCCTTTTTGCAAGCCTCGTATGGGCCAATCTGCTGGCATTATGGGAATTGACTCCTCAGATATGTTTATCATAATTCAATGAAATATATTTTTATTTGATATAGTTTCATTTTGTTATGTCCAGATTTAATCATTTGATTAAGTATCATTTTGAAAAATCAACAGATTAACTGAATGAGCTGAACTAATGGGACTGAACCAAGTGGAACTTTGTTTTATGGGCTATTGTGAAGAACTAGATAACCGTATTCACTGAATACCTTGAGTGAATTCAGTGCAAGTGAGCAAAGTTGTTGCTTAGTGACTTTTGGTTTCTGTGGCTAAAGCATTAATGCGGATTTATTTCTGAGTGACATAGCTCTCCCTCCAGGTACTGAGGCTTAAAATGTCCGAAGGGGTGCAGAATTGTAAAACATTTACAATAATCACATCACTTTGGTTGTGGCTGTATTGAACATAATTCGAGCCACTCTATTAACACAGGCCTTTGTGATTAATGCGAAAACTCATACTATAAGGATCTATGTGGTGTATATTTACATAAACAAATGTTGTATATATAAATAAACACATAAATATACATAGTAATAAGAGTATATGAGTCATTTAGAGACTCCAAGCAGTAGCAAAATGTCTTTGAGTGTAACTCCAGCATGCATGAGAATCCTGTGTAGCCTGACTTTAAAAAGCTTTGACACCCCTTTCATCAGAGCAGAGCCTCTCGGGAAAAAAAAGCCATTCCAAACACATGCAGCGCATCAGTATAACACTGTTTCATCAAAATGACATCTCCACACATCTTTTTCCATAATCTAAGTTTTATAAGTGCTTTTCCCCATGCTATGAAAAAGAAGTTTTCCTGAAAGCCAGAGGTACATGTCTCTTTTTGTGTCAACCATTTTTTAAATTCATTTTTCTAAGAAATATATGAATGAGAAAGTGTCATTCAAACTCTTTAAAAGCTATCTACTGTCTCTTTTTATTCTAATGGCATTTGTGTTATTCATACTCCTGTGCTTACAATTATCTACTGGATCGCCAACAGCAAAATAACCCTGCTGCACTAATTTTCCAAGCTTTTAGAACTGAAAGAGACCAGCTTGCCCTCCTACCAGAAAAGCAGTTATGCAACATTGTAGTCACAAACTTCTTATTCACAAATTCTGCCCCAGCGTGAGACAGACTGATGAACAGCCCTCGTGAACCAATTGTAAAAGCTCTTATGGCACTAAAAAAATAAGCCTGTTTTATGCACACAAAGAATGCAGACAATGACACAAAATCTTATGTTACAAGTATGATTTTATTCAGTTACATTTTTGCCACATCTATGAAATAACTGCTTACTGCTTTGTGCCTATAAGAAAAATATGAGGCTGAGATTCTCCCTCCAGTAAATTAATTAGGTCGCTCCTCGACTTCGTCTTGGCATAACACAGCATCCTGAAACTCTGGTAGAAGAAATTAAGCCTGAATCGTCTCACTCTCCTCTGCTTCACAGAATTGACAGCCCTTCTGCAAAGGCTGCTTGAGTTTCTCAACTAAAGATAACTAGTAGCATTATGTGAGATTAAAGACAAGCTCACGATAAAACAGCTGATACAAAACCACATTCATATTTAATGAAGTTTTGACATCTGCTTATGTATCCACTGCTAGTTTGGCCCGGTCTCAGTTGGGAGATTAAAATGATGGGAAACCCCAGAGAGACTCATGCTCACAGCTGCTGCCAGGCATGTGGATCAGCCTCCATGCTGAGAAGTCCTCCACAGAGAACTAAGAGACGAAGACATGTACCGCATTCACACTCACATGCCCGTATGCTAATCAAACCACCAAAGCAGGAGAAGTCACCCACCATCAGTCCTGACCATCTTGTCTTGGTTTTCACCTATTTTTTTTTTTAAACAAGAGAAATGAAAATTAATTTTTGATAGCTTTTACCGCACCAACTTCTAAAAGTATCTGAGGAGAAAATCAATGTGCAAACGTTACCAGTGTACTGGAATAAGTCAGGTGCATCCAGCTTAATTCAGTTTTCAAAGACCTTGTACATTATCCTACTGCGGTGCTGCAGTTGGTGCCTTTCAAGTATGGGTGAGGCAATTTTGGAGTAATAGCCAAAGTAAATCACACAGCTGTAATTCCATTTAAAGATGTTGACTGGTATGCAAGAACTCCTCAATTTAGACACAGTGATTTTGATCACTTCCACTACATTAGCATAGTGTGTAAATGAAGAATACCACACACACACACACACACACAAAGCCTGGCGGTGATTAAAATTCAAATATTTCTGGGAAGTTATTGCATAGACTCCATTATCTTTGTAACCTTAAGAAGGCCACTTCATACACCCTGTACAGCACATTGTGTAACCAGCGATCAAACTCTGTGTGTCCTAAGATGAACAGAAAGACAGTACTCTCTGCTGACCTTGATTCTCCACTCTCCTCTCTACTGGGATAGCTGGTGAAAAATGCATTACCACTCGCATCGAGTCAGTGAGGCCAGGGTACAAAACGCCAGCATAGCACACTGGCTCTGAGCCATCGCACAGATGTGGCAAAACTGCCTTCTTATCTCCTTACCTATTTAATGCTACCTATTTAATATATACTGCATTCTAGTTATAATTCATTATTCACCGTGAGACTACGAGGCGAGCACAGTTACCAAGATATTTTTATCCTTTGCTTCAGCAGTTTTGTCACAATTAGTAGCTCTAGCTTTTGAAGCTCTGAAACCTAAAAGACAAGACCCTGTTTTCAGAACTGCGTTAGCTTTGCACACAAATCCCTTTTTGTCGGCAGGATGATCATTTCATGTCAAGTCTATTTGTTTCTCTGAAGATAGAACAGTAAAAATCAGATCCTGAGAAGTTTTGTGGCAAAAAAATATTTTGTTTCAAAAGTAAGGTGTCTTAGAAGAGCATGATGGATTGGCCCAATTATATGAGAGAGAGAGAAAGAGAAAGAGATAGAGAGAGAAAAAGAGAGACAAAGAGATAGAAAGAGAGACAGACAGACAGACAGACAGACAGACAGACAGAGGGAAAGAGAGAGAGAGAGAGAGACACAGAGAGAGAGAGACTGAGAGAGGGAGAGACAGAGAGAGAGATAGAGAGAGAGAAACAGAGAGAGAGAGACAGAGAGAGAGACAGAGAGAGGGGGGGCAGAGGAAGAGACAGAGAGAGAGAGAGACAGTGGGAGAGCCAGAGAGAGAGGGAGAGGGAGGGAGAGAGAGAGAGACAGAGAGAGATAGAGAGAGACAGAGAGAAAGAGTGAGAGACAAAAAGAGAGAGATAGAGAGGGGGACAGAGAGAGACGGAGAGAAAGAGAGAGAGAGAGAGCGAGCGAGAGAGAGAAAGAGAGAGAGAGAGAGAGAGAGAGAGAGAGTGATAGAGAGGGGGACAGAGAGAGACGGAGAGAGCACCAGAGGGGATTCATATGCAGCAGAGACACTGTGGGTTTGCGTGTGTAACCCATTTTTCAGTGTCAACCTCGAGGACACCAACAAAGGACAACTTTCTCTGTCCCCACAAAGACATACACACCCACACACCCTTTCACTCCTTCTATATCTTCCTCCATCCATTGTTCCATAGATTCAGAGACACCCATCACCTCTTACTCTCTAGAAGCACATACCCCTAAAATGAATTTATTAATATTGTGTTATATGCTCTTCTTTTATTGCCTTCAGTCAATCTTCCTGATACAGTCCTGATGAGATGGAGGTAAACAGACTGCATTGTGTGCTTTATGGTGCTACCTGGAGTGAACTACATCTGTGTTGCTCACATCTTGGCAGATATTGGAATAATCAAAATTATTTAAAGGGGCAAGTTCTGACGTCAACGATCAAAAATAATTTGATATACATTCTCTAAACAACCTTTCAGAAGAATAAAAGTATGTTTCTATTGGCCCATTCATCATGATATTTTAGCAAAAAATGTCAGGTAGCTTCTAAATTACATAAAAAAAATCAAATTTAATAACATTTAAAAATGACAAAAACAGACATGCAGGGTTCTCCTCTGACAGTGACTACATGTGATGTATTATTGCAGCCCAAAAGCTTATCTAGAGATAATACATTCATGCTGTCAGGTGAACCGCTTCAAAGCGCTGTTGGCTGTTTCATTAGTGCGATAGTGAAATTCATTCACATTGATTTATAAATTAAAGTTTCTTCACACAGATTAATTATATTGATTATTATTAGACACATTTCTGGCACATACTCGTATAGAGGACAAAAGTGTTGAACATGTGGCCCTTTGCCCCTGGTTATTTACGATGCTGGAGGCAGGTCTAGGTGCCGTTGTAACTCTATGATCGATCTCTCCCACTCTCTTTTTCTCTGTCTGTCACTGGCTTTGTCTCCACTATGATCCAATTGCCCTTTTTAGAAACACTGGATATCCAGTGTGTCTGAAAGCTGTTGAAAATGTTCTGTAACCCTGTGCAGATCAGAGAATGTGAACAGAGCTCATGCGTTTCATCACTGGGGCACAAGCTGCACCACTGGGTGACGCGTGTGTGAGAGAGAGTGTGTGTGTTCAGGTCTGTGAAGATCTGCGTGTGTGAAGGCTCTGAGAATAAAGAAAGAAAGTGAGCATAGGGTGGGGTGGGGGCATGAGAGAAAAAGAAACATGTTGGCCCTGCGGCAAGGACCTCTAATATAGACCAGCCATCTGCTGCTGTACTGCTGCCCCTTCTGACACTGTGCCCAATCAGACCAGCACCAGCATACAATATTACACCCTCCAACACCAGAGTGAACTTAACAACCTTAACTAAGGGTGGGAGATTAATCACAGCATGTCAATGTAAGATTGTTTTTTTAGACCAACAACACTTCAACCCTAATCAGTTGCATGTTTCATTAAAGAGAACATTAGATGATATTTACAGATGATGTGTCTGTCCACTGGGCATTGCACTAGGGTGTAATTACAAATTCACAGACACGTGTTTTGCCAAGTCACTGTTTTGTACCGGAGTGCTCTTGTTCGATTTGGATGCTCTCCTTGCCAAGATACCAAGAGCCTGAGTGCATGTGTGAATCTACGAATAGTGCAGACCACTGATTGCTCAAATTGTCAGGCATCAATCAAAGAATCTCCTTTTTAAAAACACACAAACTACCCAGAAACACAGTGTGGGACACAAACATAATGCATAATGAAATATTCACAGGAACTTAAAGCTCCTCCACTTTTGCAATTGTTTGCATTTTCTGTTAACACCTCCAGAGAACCCTGCCCACTTTCATGGTTCTGTTGCCTGATGGGAAACAACCCCAGCAAGGTCTTGTATTCTATTTGGCTAAACCAAGTTATAACAGCTTGTCTCTCCATGGTTTAAAAAACATGTTTAAAATGACACAGAATAAAATCTTGTAACTAATGTTACTATTTCATAGATTCAAATCGATTCATTCTATTTTGCATTTTTTTTAAAAGGCACTTTATTAAACTGGTGCCAAATCACCTAACACATACCTTAACAATGAACTAAATCAGCAGTAGTGTTAATTTTGTCAGACAAGACGAGATGAAATATGTTTGTCAACTAACTTTTTTTCCATGACTAAGACGAGACGATGACGAGACGGCAACAGTGTCCAAAAACTGACTAAGACTAAATTAACATTATTGTTGATGAAAAAAGACGAGACTAAAATGTTTTTTTATAAAATAAAAATTAAGATAAAATCTCTCCTCAATTACGTCTGCAATCGTCTCTACTTTTTCCATCATGAGATAGAATATTCAACTTTTACGCCTTCAAAATATTGCGAATGAGTTCGTG
>JBBKCR010000002.1:13857195-13867879 GCA_037577295.1 Ladigesia roloffi | reverse complement strand
AGTAACTGGGATAGGCTCCAGTCCCCCCCCCCGACCCCGAGTGCGGGATAAAGGGGTAGAAAATGGATGGATGGATATTGTATTGTACTAAAAAACTCTATTAATACCTACCCATTAACAGCTATTCACATAATTGGGCCCAGCCCTAATGAAGACATTTCATTTTTCTGAGATCTGATTAACTGGAACAGGCAAAACAAAACCAGTAGTGCCACATTAAACAAAACTGTCAGATCCAAATAAACATGATTATTATCCACAGAAGATTCTGAAAGACATGACACAGTGTACTGTCATGTCTAATATTGTCGTATCGCTCACCTGATAAATTTGGCATCAGCACATATATTCTCAAGAAGTCAAAAACCTAATTACATTTCATACAAAATAAATATGGCAACATACCAATGACCATAATGTGTGTGTGTATATTGCTAGAAAATAAGATGTTTGTTTTTGAGGGGTCCATTTATGATTTCTGTGGGCTTTGTATGCACCGAAAGCAATCATAAATCATCAAATAGGTCATAAAACAGGCTTTTGAGACTGATATGTTAATTAATTCTTTATTGACTAAGCATCCAGCACTGTGCCTCATTTCAAATGTACTTCATGGTGAAACTCTTCTTATAACTTAATTGTGAATGAATGGAGCTAAACTGCTGTAGCCTGAAATGGCAAATGTGAGTAAATAAATATTTTTGCAACATTACAAAAAATTGAATTTTAAAAAGGCATCTTTGCATCTTAAATTAAACACTTGGCCCATGTGAACAGCAATATGAATGTTTGTTTTGATGTTTGATTTACACAATACATCAAACATTTCCTTTAAAAAGGGAGGACATTTAGGTGTTCCAGTATGTGGGCCCTGTAAAACAAACTCCTCGGAGATAAGAAAAAAAAAACATCTGCTAAACATTAACACTGCAGTCTAGGGTAGCCAAGTGCTACAGAACACTTGGGGTCCAACAGAAAATCCTCAAAAATCATCTAGCCCTACAAAACACATCTTGAAAATGACAAGCATGTCTTCACCAAGAAAATGCATTTCAGCCACCTAGGTCACAAAAGTGAATTGCAATGCATCAGCACTATCTGTATAGGATTTCAAATAATCTCTTGCAAAAAGTGAAGAGCACAAGACCACACTCTTCACAGCAACACAAAAGACTCCTTTTGCTGTGTGATTTGTTTGGGACAAGGGGGAGAAAAAAATACACCATCTCAAATGCAGTCTGTCTCAACCACTTAACACTTCCCACCGACACCAGCACAAGATGCTTGTAGGATAACCAGAGGAGGCCAACGGAGACACACCGCCTCGCCTCTGTCCTCACTGTCCCTCCATGACCAGAGCTCAGATCCATGATGCAGTGAAAGGAGCTGGGGGGGATGAGCGGCAGCAGCTGCTGCCCAGCTGAAAGTGTAATTGAAACCAACATGTGGCAGGATCAGGGAGAGGTGGATTAGCATTTTTTTTCTTGCTAGATAATGACCTGCAATGTTTTTCGCAGAGTGAGGGAGAGAGAAAAATACTATTCTGGCATAAAACTCATCACTGCACTGATAAAACTCTAAATTACATGTAGATTTCCTTACAAATATTATGCCTAGCACACTGTTCTAAATAATGTCAAGTGCATTGATCCCTGCTCTGCTTTAGCACTGTCTGGCCACCTTTGCTTAATGGCTGAGCCTGAATCTGACAGATCAATGGGGCTAAATGTTGGCTAAATGTCAACAATACACACTACAACACACACAGCCACGTTTAGGGGGGGAAATCAATACCATAGATTTTCCCAAAACATTAAAAAAACACATTAACGGGCATTTAAAGGGGATTATTAAAAGTGTCTGCAGCATAAGACGGAAAGGACAAATACTCAATTGGTTCACTCTGGTACTTCAAACGACAGAAACTGTTTGACGACTTTTGTATAGCTAAATATAGGAACGTCTGCAGAACCGTAGAACATGTTACTGATAAGGGAGAAAGAAAAGAAAGGAAAAAAAACTTCATCCTGCAGGTGAAAGTCCTTGACTGTCCGTGGTGCGGAGAGAAAGGGCCCCGAGTGTGAAATGGGTCGCAGCTGTATCTCAGACTGATGGAGCGACAGTGGATAGAACCGAGACGCGACGGAACATCTTTAGAGACTCATTCTCGGAGCCCCCCGGTATAATATCATGCATGAGCGACCCTCCGGCTTCACTTCACACTGACCTACCCGGACAGAAAATAGCCCTGCTTACCTGCAGTCCCGCCACAGAGGGCAGGACACAGGAGGACGGCGTGGCGTTTGGGCAGCGCGAGGTTCTGACCTGTCCCGGTTAGAGTTTAATTATGGGGCTTGAGCTGCATTCACGTTCAATCGTAGCTAAGCGCGCGCAAAACGCAGACAAGTAGAACAGAGAACGCGTAAAGGTGAGAGGAGAGAATTTGCAGTCCGAGATCAATTGGTTCGAAGTCCAACGCGCACACACATACACACGCTCTCCATAAGTGTGAACCGCTTAAGCCCGTCAAGTCCTGAAAGCACGTGAGGAGAAACACAGCGCGTTCAGTTCTCACACATACAGGGTCACGGCAATTTCATCACTCAGTACAATACGATGTCACATGCAATTGGTGCTGAAACAGGAAAGAGAGAGAGACAGAGAGAGATTCCTTTCCGCACGCGCGCGTGTCCAATCTTACCCTTCAGGGACAGAGCAAATACTCTCCAGTTTTTTATATCCGTGGCACACACACACACAGTCCTGCCCACTAAAGCAAGAAAAAATCTCTTACCAGACAGTCCTGCATTCCCACATCCCGCGACTGCCCCGTCGCTCCGCTCTGTTGACGCGCACGTCGCGGAGTGTGTGTGTGTGTGTGTGTGTTTGCGTTCAGCATATCGGCTTGAAGCACAACAGTCCGCTCGAGGAATCCTGATAGCGCGCTCTAAGCCAATCAGAATCCCCTCTTACTCCATTACAGCCAATCAGGTGCAGCAGAACATGGCTACTTTGCATAGCATGGTAGATTGACGTAGTGAAGTAATTCGCCAAAACTTGCACGAGCCGATTTCTCACCTGAGTGCAGAGACTTTACGTTGGATGTAAGATCGGTGTAACATGGGAAAAAAATGAAAAAGACGTCTATAATGAAACACACCGTTGAGTTGTGTTCAACCGCTGTGCCTGGCATAAACTGTGAAAACGAATGATTTCATTCATTCGTTCATTCATTTCATCCCAGTGTGCCTGACTAGACCCCATGCACAGTCCAGAATGTAAACATCATACAAATTAATATTTAAATAGTCGGCAAACCAGTGTGCGTGGTCTGATATCAAAGTTATTCAACAAATACTCCAAAGAGCGAAGTGGAAGTGCAAATGGAAGCAGGCTGTAATCATCTACTCGCAGCCCAGATTAATATAAAATAGGACAGAGGACATTTCAAGGTTTTCTGAAAGAATGTGTAAGCCGTCTGATTGTGCTTAGGTGGTTGGAGCTCATCCACCTGGGAGTGGAATTAACACTCTTAGTCACCCTCTTTATTCATACAAAGGAGATGGGACAAGTGGATTATAAGAGTGCTGCCTTAAAGGAACACACCTAGGTAGTTTTCTGTGGTCATTTTTGCACAGCTATTTGAAGTTCAATCAGTTTTAATGAGTTTTTGTAGCTATAACCTGATACGCTGATTTTTTTTATTACTAGAGGTTTGATTGATGAAACCAAATTTCATTTTGTTTAAATGAGGGAGCCCAGCTCTGGACCTGGAGGGTTATTGCCCAGCACAATTTGGTAAGTTCTCTCCTCAAACAAACCTGGTTCAATTCACGTTTTAATTGGCAGGTTTGGTGAGAATGTTTAAAAAACTAAAAAACTGTGCAAGAAACCGAGTCTTCAGGACTGGAACTAGCTGGCATCAAGGAGTTGGCTACAATTGCTATTGTCACGAAGAAATCTGACAAAGGCGTGTTTTCATAAGTTCCCAGTCTGTTGTTTTGGGGCTATGAAGAGCGACCCACCCTCATCAAGTATGCCAGACAAGTGGGTACCATCCTTCTCCCTACCTGCTCTGCTTGACAGCCTCTTTATGGGAGATGGGTTTTGGCTGAGAGATGCTCTTGGAGAGCATTAGAAAGAATAAAGACACTTCATATTTTCCTGAGATAGAAGATTATTGAACATGCACTGCATTCAGAGAGAAACCAATGAATTGTAATGGGGAAGGCAGTATTGGTGAGACTGAAACAAAAATGAGCTGGGTGCTCTCACGCTTGTCCTTTATCTCCTGAATCTGTAAGATTAACTCCGTCCCTATGGAAGCACAGGCCCAAAGGATTGCAGCCTACAGCATTACATTAAATCCAAAAGATGCAAGAGCTAATGAAAGAGCGATTAATGCAGGCTTAAGAAGTGAAATACATCTAACTGAGATAAATGATGCAGAGATAAAACTTGGCACATGGCTGGCTTTAGTAGTAAGCGAAAATGCGGAGGATGGAAACCTAGCGGACCACCTGCGGAGAAATGTGCATCTTAGATAGCCTTTGGCAACAAGAGCTAGTTTTGATTGATGCTATTATCTGTAAGTCAGTGATTACTTATTTTAGAATTACACTTATATTACTTTACAGGCCCTGGAGTCATGCTGAGTGATTAAATGTTTTCTTTTTCTCATAAAAATATGAGTGGATGTAATACAGTGCCCATTTTGTAAAATACCACAAGATAATATTTCAGGGTTTTACTCTGGTCAAAAGTAAATCAAACATTTACCTGTTTGATTCTCTTTTTGGAGTTGGAGGTGATATTAATATTTTAAATTACTGACAAAAAACAATGACAAATACACTAAAAAGTATTTTCTCTGTACAAAAAAGAAGGAATTATTAAAAAGTTTATATAACATTATATAAATGTTAAATTAACTGATTGTTTAGTAAAATGACTCCAAACAATGTGCCATTTTTAAGCATTCACTCTGTCCACTACCAGTCAATCTTCTCATTCAATGTTTTTGTTTGGTTTTATTGTTTTCCACATTGTAGATTGATATCGAAAGCAAACAAATTATTAACTAAATACCATTCCAGGTCCATATTTCATGAATCTGATAGTAAAAATGCAAATCTGTCTTGAGAACTGTAGTGATTTTTCAATATTAATCTACAATCTAGCAAATAATAATAAAAACAAAGGATATTTAAATGAGAAGGAGTGTCCAGACTTTTGCCTGGTAGTGTAATTGGTTGTATGTATATAGCAGAATAAAGATCTGGCTATTCCTTTTATTTGCTTAATGTCACCATCTGACATTTTTCACTGTCATGTTAATAAATTGATTTTAAACTGATTGTTTTAAGAAAATAATTAGTTAATCATTATTTCATGTGATTTTTAATCAAATGTCAAGATTAGATATATAGATAATTTAGCATCCATTCAGCCTTCCCTGGTATGATGCCAGCCCCTGGATAGCCAGATTAGTGCAATTTGGTGATTATCCCATCTCAAACAAAACATCATTCACTTCATCAGTTTATTGCGAAATTTAGTCTGGGAACTGGAGCACAGAAATCACCAAACAGTGCTGGACTCCAGCCCTCAGTTCCACTCCCCTAGACTAAACCCCTGGTCAACATTTTTAATATATCAGTTAAAGGCCCAAGCTTGTTCTGGAATTTCTCCTGGTTTCACTTATAGCTCTGAACTGAACTGAATCATTAATGTTATCCGCAGTAGTGCTTTGTGTGTGTCCAGAAAG
This sequence comes from Ladigesia roloffi, assembly GCA_037577295.1. Taxonomy (NCBI): domain Eukaryota; kingdom Metazoa; phylum Chordata; class Actinopteri; order Characiformes; family Alestidae; genus Ladigesia; species Ladigesia roloffi. The sequence continues at coordinate 13,862,112 of JBBKCR010000002.1, read as the reverse complement.
TCTTTAATGTGATTAACCTTTATGCCATTTAACCCCTTTTTAATATCTGTATAGGATCAGCATAAGATCTAAATTGTCCTCACGAGGCTTAGTGTCTCCACCACAACACTGAAGTTCACTCGAGGGATATGTGAATTGATTGCTGAAGGGATTCATTCACAGTTTCAAAAGGAATTCTGGAATTCAATATCTCATGCCCTATCCAACAACCCACTGGTTCCCAAAGGCTAGTCCGCTGAAAGAGGTATTGATTCAAACCAATGTTAGCTGCCTCTTAAAGCACTTCAACCTCTTTGAGTAACAAAATCTTGAAGTAACACTGAATGAAATATCTACAGCACAAAAAGTGAACTGAAGTTGCAAATGCAAAAATCTAATTTGTTGAAAATGCAAAAAGACATTGGTGCTAACATTCCCTTTTTCGTCTAATACAAGTACCACCAGCAACGAATGTAAAATGCTAATTTTTATGCAAGCCATTTAGCAGTAAAGTCTGTCAAACCAGCCATGATCATATGAATAATTAAACCTAAAATGCTAGTGGCACAGGCTTTTATATTCAAATAAAGCAAAGAACAATGATTTTAAATGTGATCAGTTTTGAGAACTAACTAAGACTATTCAGAATGCTGCATAGTTTGTCTCTTTATGTTAGGGTGAGATTGGATTCTCCCGTTTCTATTTCACTATTATATTTCAAGTCCACCTGAGTCTTCAGGAGCTCTAAAGCAGTCATCCATGACGTTCTGATTCACTAGGTTGTAAATCAGTGGTGACACACAGCCCAGTCCTTCAGTGCATTGGTTCTCATATGGGTCCTTAGGGACCCCTAGCTGGTGCACAGTTTTTGCTTGATGCAGTTCATAACACATAGAGCCTAACTTTGAGAACTGGTTTGAAAACCACTACCGCAGTCATTTGTCAGCATGACAAAGTTTAGAGAATGCACAAATGAAATTAAGATGAAAGATTTTCTAAGGATCACAGAGGGAGATTTGCAGAAGACGGTGTCATTTTATGGCTACTAAGTCTCCAAAGGTTTTAAAAATGCCAGCTCTATGCCAGCAAACTATTTGGAAGACAGTCCAGAAGAAAGGCTTACATATAATCTAACAACAAATGTGCCCAGAGTTTGATAGACATTACTGGCACTTTAACTGTCAGTTGTCAGTTGAGACAAACAGAGCTTTCTGGTAGATTTGTTATAGTATGTTGATGCAAAAGAATCTCATCTTTACTGAAGTGTAGGAGAAGACTCATTGTTTTGTTGGCAAGGGACATTTGCACCAAGTATTAAATGCAGAGATTCTAGTAATTGTGAGCCATAGTTTGTTGGGAAAAAATAAATAACTAAAGAATTATTAGATTTTCTCTCATATTTTCAGCGTGAGATTAGGCTAATTAACCACAAGCCTTTTTTCCTGACCCTTTTTATGCAGCCTTAACAAGGGTGATGATAATTATGGAGCAGGTACAAAAGAATCTACAGTGTGCTCAAAATCCTTTACCAACGTGTGAATAGTGGTGGTGTTAAATTATATAAGTAGAAAATGACCTTCCAGAGCCAAATGTCTTTTAACATCAATATTATTGAAACATTTATTGACTGAATGGAAACTTATTGCATCCTCACCTCCCTACTGCTCTCAGAATGAACACAACAGACACTGAACGTAAGAGTTGTTTATTGCCAATCAATAAATTAGCACGACATAATCGAACCAGTCTCACCTGATAAATTGTTTAGGAACTCTATTGTACAAATCATAGAAGACTACCCTAAAAATACAATGTCCATTGCACAATATTTTCTGTTGAGAACAGGACACAAATGCCCCAAAACAAAGTTCATACCAATTAGAAATGAAATATACATATGATAAAAGAATGTGCTCAGTTAAATCCTTCGGTTTAATCCCTCTGCTGCACTCCAGGTGCTTGCAAAGGCAAAAATAAAAATGATAGGCAGAAGGATCCAGGATAAAATATCATATACAGAATACAAAAATATATGAAGACAAATCTGAAATGTTTGCTAAAATTAATCTTTCTGTTGTGCTCTCTCTCTCCATGAACACTGTAATATAAAGATGCAGTACAGAAATGACTTTTTACTTTTACAAAAAAAAAAACCTAAAACGTATTAGTTCAGTTTATATTTCATGTGGGACTGATTTTTTAAGTTTTGGGGAAAATTTCTCAAACTGAGCCCTAGAGGGATGTGTAACTATGGCACTTTGTTATCAAATGTAATTTTCCGCTACCCTTCACCTGATCAAGCAAATCGTTTTAATTTTCCTCTTTGGAAAATGAGCTAGCAATTTCAATCTAATAGTGTGCATTCCAGATTAAGATATTATCACCTGCTTGTTGTCTCCATCCTACATGGTCTTTCATGATCTCACCTCGTCTTATCTCGTCGCTACATTTCATTTTCTTTGCAACGCAATCACTCCAAACACAAACTTTCTGCACCTGCCTTACTATCTGTCTTCTTCCATAACACTCATCCATATTTTGCACCTTTCTTTCATGTACCATACATGCCAATTGTCCTTCTCTTATTACTTCTCAGAATCTTCAACAAAGAATCTTCTTCACTTTGCAGGACCATTAATCATCGCTGTTTCTTTTCAACAATATTCATCATCACTGTTTCTTTTCAACACTGTTTTCAACAACTCTGCAGATTCTCAGATCATCTTGACTTCACCTGCGGCTTTTCACATACATCTTCAAAAGTGTGAGAACTGATCCAACATTTGTTTTCAAAAATCAAAGGTGTTAACGGAGCTGCCATTAAAGGCTTTGCTCCTCTAGGAAGGCTTTACAGCATATGTTAAAACATTGCTTTGAGGATTTGATTGTACAGCATAGCAGGTAAGAGGTAACTGCTTCTCCAGAGCATTCTATTGGCATTGCATCTCTATGGAGATCACACTGTGCATGTGGGACTGAACACCGGTTTCAGAAATGGATGCACCATAAATTGCCTGTGTTCACAAATTACAAAATTGTCTGGATACCTTCGGACATGTAGTGTATGTATTTAGTGTCCCAAGCACCCTGGGGGCTATATTATCTTACTGATCAAGTGTGGTCCTCTGAGACATTTTCCGTCTTTGGTGCTTTGGAGACTTTGAAGGTTCACTTTTGGGAGGCCAAACTGGTTTTGCTATTTGTATATCCTGGTCCATGGTGAAGGGCTTCCTTGGTGATTCAGTTTGAGGGGGCCACACAAAAGAGACTTTATTAAGGGTTTTATGTGTTTGATTTGTTTTCTCGTTCAATTTTGATGCTTCTTTTTCAAAAATATCTGACAGAGAACTGACACTGCTTTGTGAAATTGAGTATCTCCAGTCAGATCTTTCAGCATTCCTTTGACTCCTAGTATTGGGTAATTCTTTCCGAGATCCTTGACCAAATCCTTCACTGAAGTTTCCTTTCCATTTAAAGAGCTGTTTATAATGGGTTGAGCAGTAAAAGTGTCCATGGAGAGAGATATAGTTGCCGAGACTGTTGGGGAAAAATAGCATGATTATTTAAAGGCCCAACACTGTATTTTCAAATCTCATCTCATGTCTTCAAGTCATTTGCATTAAAGCTATTGCAGTATCTATTGCAAAATATCTATGCAGCAGCTCACATCAATTACAGAAGCAGAATTGCTGATAACAGCACATTTGTAAGCAACAATAAGGTGAAGTGTTAGAACACATTTGTAATGTATCTGAACTGTTAATGTGTGAAGGCATGGTAGCATATTTAGACCAGATAAAAATTAATAGAAGGGATAGAAAAACAACTGATTTACATTCTACAATGGATACATACCTTAATTTATTGCAGCAGTGTTCGCAGAAGAAACATGATTTATGGAACTTCTTTTTGTCTGCTATCAGGCCCTCCATGGGGTACACTCTCTTCCGACACACTGTGCACATCTCCGACTTTGGAACTTGGATCTGACAAGAGATTCTGATTTGTGATACTATACTCAAAGCAACATTGCAGTTTTAGAAAACCTCGAGCTTGAATTATAAACAACATGCACATGTAGCAATTTGAAGCCATTTTACATCACAATATTACATTTATGTAAGTAGCTGGAACTTGTATTTTGACAAAACAGATTTACAATATTTAGATGACAGAAGAAAAATGACTGGAACTGATATAACGAGAAAATTTGTAAAAAAAATAACAAGTCATGTGGTTTAACAATATAACAAAATTAACCCTATGTTCTACTGCATATAGGGCTGACATAGGACTGGTACAGGGATTTATATGATGTGGACCAACCCCCATCAAAATCTAGCTGTATTTTCCACTGCCTCTGTTGATTCAGCATTACACTCTTGACAGTATTCCATTGTTGCAGTAGCAAATAGTAATAAAACTGAACAAAAACAGCTTCCAACATTAAGATTCATACTGGATAAAGTAGATATATGTCATGCACATACAAAAGGGGATTGTATAAGGTTCCATACATGCCCATGCCTCTCTGTGAGTGAAAAAAACCCATAAACATATAAGCACATGCACATGCACGATTTTGTGCTCTAGAAAGAAAGAAAAAAGCAATCCAATCGATTTTTCGGAAAAAAAAAAGCCGACACATATTACTGAATTAGCTAGGTAATTACTGTCTTCAGATTTGGCCAGCTAACAACTTTGCTCTAAAATCTGGTCAATTTTATCTTCAATACTGCTCGCTTAATTGCCATAGTGAGATAACCAAGCTGGCCAGCTAGTGATCAAATTAACACTGAACAGATCTTTAATGTCAAATGTGGCACAATCGTTAGAGGTAATATGCTGCAAATGAATTTAGACCAGGCATGGGCAAACTACGGCCCGCGGGCCATATACGGCCCGTTGGGCTTTTTAATCCGGCCCGCCGAACTCGTC
>JBBKCR010000002.1:13843046-13856915 GCA_037577295.1 Ladigesia roloffi | reverse complement strand
TCCTATTCTGGTCCGGCCCCTCTGTCAAATTTTAGAAACCATTGTGGCCCGCGAGTTAAAAAGTTTGCCCACCCCTGATTTAGACTAATGAGTATGTGACATGTCACATATTTTGCTGTAACCAGCTGCTTTGAATTTATGTCCTTCAAAACTTTTTTGCTGCTGCTGGTATTGCTGCTTTGACATTGATTTGGGAAGTTGGCTTTGTCGTCCAGCACTGAAAAAGAACACACCCTGCTGTGTAAATCAGCCCCAGGTTCAAAACACAGGGCAGGCGCTGCCTTCAAACAGGCCAAGCCTCTCTATGAAAGAGATGAACTAGCTAATGGAGCTTTACCATTTGAGGAAAAGTTTGCCAACATACCTGCTGAAATAATTACAAAAGTTTAGCTTTGTTTTTGGCATTCACACTTTGCTGGATCTATTCTTAGTTTTCCATTGCAGAGAAAATGATGGTGAGCCTCAGTGTAACATTGTAGCCCACCAGGAATTCTCCAGATCCTTCCAATTACCCATATCAGCATGTAAACTGGAAGTCATTTCATATGTTCAAAAACACTGAAAATAGCGGTTAGTTGTTTTTCCCCTCAGTCTCAGTGTACGCCCTCCAGAATATGAGGCAGAGATGAAGCAGGCTGTGTAATATATATATAGTATTTAATATAAATACTTGCAAATGAAATGCTAATCTAATCTATTTTCCCCACACTTACAAATTGCCACATTAGAACATAAAAGAAAGAAACTCTATGCATTACATTTCATTTAGACATGCAAGTATATGCTTTGAAACGTTTGTTTAGTAGCAACCATAAATATACACAAAATACATAAATATACACAAATGGATGGCATTCAGAGACACACACACACACACAAACACACACACACACACACGATACTGGTTTAGTGTTTCAGCATAAAGAAAGCATTTCCTCTGCCTTGGCTTAGAGTTAGTACCCAATTCCATCACACACTGTCTGTTTATCAGCCACAGCAGTTCTTTCGGTTTAACAGCTTCTTTGGTTCTCTCACCTGCTACGCTGTAGCCTAAGCTTTTGAACACATTCTCACTTTCAGTCCATGTCTTGTGGAAATTCTTCAGCAGTTCTTCAGCGGAGGCCTCAGGTGATTCTCTCGCCTCAGGGGCCTTTTTCCTCACAGCATCAGCATAAGAGAAAGGAACGCTCTGCGTGTAAACGTCCTCCGAATGCTTGGTTATGGTCGTGGAGCTTCTTGTTCCACTTACGTTAGCGCCAAATTCATCGAAAGTGGAGAAATGCTCTGTGATGGTTTGCGTCTCAGAAAAGTCGGCAGGATCCACTGACTCTAGTGTTGCTTCTTTGCACAGAGGCAGAGGAGAGGTCTGCTGGGAGCTTGGCTGAGTTGGGTGTTGAGGCTCCTGCTTTGAAGTTTCAGATGAAATTTCACTCACTCCTGACACCTGCTCCTCCTGTTTATTTTTTTGTCCTTTGATACACAGGCATTGCTCATCCATTTCAAAAACATTTTTAATAACCTTGATGCTGAAAGCTGTCGTTTCCTCTTGTTGACTTGCTTTTTTCTCTGTGTCTGGCTCTGGGTCTACACTCTGACTGCCAAGCCTTTCTGGGGTGTTGATAAGTTCTTTCGCTGTGCAGACCGTTTTCTCCAGTGTCTCCAATTTACTGACCAGTCCAGACAAGTCAACCTGGGGGAGATTCTCTTTTTCGTTCTCTGACACTTCAGTCACAGCTTCCTCAGTGGCTAGTCCTAAATCGGAAGGCTCTTTTTGTACAAGTGTTCTATTTACCTCTGCTTGTTGAGACTCCTCAAAGAGGTTTCTCTTGTCTATACGTGATGTTGTCATCCTTTCGGACACAGCTACTTCTGAAGATTCCTTGCCTTTACACTCTGCCAGAAGTTTTGAATCTTCAGCAGGTTTAGAATCGATTTTGATCTGCCGATGAAATGTGGCTGGAGTTTCCAGTATCTCTGACTTCTTACCTGTAACCGGCCCTAGATGAGGCACAGGATCAGGTGAAGGTCCACGCGAGAGTTTGGCCGTCACTTCTCTGAGCCTTGTCAGACTGTCAGCTCTGGCCAGAATGGGTGATGGGGAGGCTCTGCTTAAACGTGGTGTGGGGGTTTCAGATCTGCGTGGTGGAGGAGTCGGCGGCATTGGCGGAGGGGATGGTGCTACTCTCTGTGGTGAGTCTGTTCTTCTAATGGATTCAATAGTGATGAATGTGGGTGAGGGTGAGCGCATTCTTAACAAAGGTGACGGTTCTCTGGGGTCAGGAGTTTTTATGATCTTCTCTTGCTGTTTTCGGCTTTTGTGAGTAACTTTTTTCTCCTCTATTACTTTCTTTTTCATTTCAATCTTTTTGGCGCCAATGGTGATTTTTGAAATCCTTTGTGTGGCACTGCCTGAAACAAGCTTTTCAGACGTTGCCTCACATTCATGTTTTTCAATTGCTGCAGCATTTTCTTCTAAGTGCATTAGTTGTGCTTGAATGAGATTTTGCAGATGAACAACAAATTCTTTGAGTTTCTGCATGTTATGCTCATCTACTGCTTCTTCCAGAGCATTCTTTTCCACTGGCTCAATAAGCCACTCTGGGATTTCATTGAACAATGTCTTCACAAATTTGGAGTCCATTTTTTCTTCAGCTTCCAGCGAATCTGTAATACGAGACAGCAACTTCTGAGCTTCTGCACATCTTTGTGATGTCTCTGTGCTCTCTGCTGAGGTCTTAGCAGTCTCTTTTTGTGCTGGCTTCTCTGACACATTTATTTGAACATTTCTGATTTCGCCTTTTGATTCCTCAAGACTCTGCCGGTTGCCCACTTCCTCTTTCTTTTTAGGAGGAGCCTTGACCTGCTTTTGAGATTTTGAAGTGGCACCCTGTTGCTGCAAACTCTGCTGGACTTTACTCTGAGTGATGACCTCTTTGTGGACCTCAGTGTGTTCCCCATGAATCGTTTTGTGGATCTGCACCACAGCGATTGCTTCTTTTTTCTGATTACATGTTGGAACTTGATGATTTGCCTCATAGGGTGAGGCAAGAGCAGCAGCAGTGGTATTGTTTTGTGTTTGTGTCTGCGTTTGATGAATCACTTCTTTATCTTTTTTGGGTTTAGCCCTCCTCTTCTTCTTTGGTGTGGCAGGGGCCTCCTCAACCTGCTTTGGCTTAGTCTGTTTTTCCACCTTTATCTCAGTCTCACTGCATTTTCTTTCTCTGTTTTCTCTCATCTGTACATTCTCCTGTTTAACTTTCACACCTTGACCTTGATCATCTGGCTTTTTTTCTGTGCTGTCTTCTCTGCTGTTCTTGCTGGCTTTCTTTCTGTCAAATTTCTGATTTTTTGCCTCAGATTCTTTATTTTTGCTGTCTTTGTTCACTTTTGCTGATTTAGCTTGATCAGCAAAACTTTTTCCTTTGCCTTTGTTTGTTGGAGCATCATTATTCTCATTCTCCTCCGTCTTGTTTTTCGCAGTCATTTGAATATTTGTGATGGGTTTATTGATAGACTCTTTCTCCAATTCATTGCTTAAAGATGCAGTCTGATGATCTTTTGCACTTACAGTGGCAGACACCTGTGATGTACTACTACTGACCATCTGTGTAACAGTGCTAGAGGTCACCTGTTGAATACTGGTTGTCATGGACCTGTATTTTTTCTTCTTTTTAGATGAGGTGGACGTGGTCTGCTGCTGAACAGAGGTGGCTTGGGATGTCTGATTAGAGATAATGTGCTGTTTAGCTGGGGAAATAATGGCAGATTCAGGAGGAGATTTCTCATTTGTGGTGCAGATCAAAGACTTGCTTGGGGGAACATCTGAGAGAGTGGCATGCTTGGATGAATCACATGATTTTGTGTCTGATTTGGCTTTGGTCACAGTTTCAGCTTTCTCTTGAGTGAAATCAAATGATATGCTCGGCTCAGATTGTGCTGTGCTCTTGCCTTCTGAGGAAAGCATTTCAAGTGCTGAGCTGACTGACTCATGCATGTGAATTTCAAAGGCTAGGGAGCTTGGTGGTGTGGAGCTCTCCCCTATTTTCTGCCTGTAAATTTTCTCTGCTTTTATTAAGGGAGTAGTGAATTTACTAACTGGGGATTTGCTTGGGGGTGGTGGTGACGCCGGTGGGGTCAAGCTCATGGGAACAAAAATCTTTTTGGGAGGGCGCGGAGACTCAGGTGGCTGCATTGAAATGCCTGACTGCATCTCCGATGAGATCACAGTGGATGAAAATGATGAAACAGTATTTTGCACCTGTGACTTGCAAATTTTTTTCTCAGTCTCACTGCGCATAGCCACTTGATTCATTCCTTGGGCCTGCATATCCATTTTGGTAAACTGCATGGCTGGCTCCAGTTTTGGCACTTTACACAGAGCTGGGGCCTTGACTGGTTTCACTGTTAGTTTGGTAGGTTTAGCTGGTATTGTGTTGGGAATGAGGTCTAGCTCCTGCTGAGAGGGAGGAGGTGGAAGAAACTCTTGTTCAGTGTCAGTGGCAGGAGGAGGAGTAGGAGGGGGAGGTAAATGATCCAGATCGGACTTCACTTGGTCACTAAAATGTGGGGGAGGAGGAGTGGGTGGAGGAGGGAGGTCATTATCACTCCTGATTAGAGGAGGAGTGGTAGGGAATGAAAGATTGCCATAGTCCGGTGGAGGAGAGGGAGGAAGAGGGAAGTCCGACTCCGGTAAGGGAGGAGTGGTTGGTGGGGGTGGTACACCAATCTTATATTCTCTGTCTTTGGATTGATCTAATCTGATTATACCTTTGCGCTTTGATTTGAGGTTACGGAATTCAGTTTTTAAAGTTTTAACCCCGTGAGTCTGAACGATTGTTTTGTGTTCTAGCACGGTGGTCTTTGACACTGGTGTGTCTGTTGAATTTTGCAATACAAGCATGTTTTGCTCTTGTTCACTTTGCATTGATTTGGTGGTTACAAGCTTTTGTACATTCCTCTGTGACTCGCTGCTTTTGGTGAGATTTTTCACTGCAGCAGCAGGTTTCTGTGTCTGAATCTCTTGCTGGGCGGGAGATGGAGTTTTACCTTTGGAGACCTTAACCTTTCTTATTGGTTCTCTCCTGGGGATCTTTGGACTTGCTCGTTGTGCTGTTTCTAGCAAGCATTTTATTGTTCCTTTAACATCCCCTTTTATCACCTCCTCTTTCTCTGTCTGTACCTGTTCCTGTGTGTCATACAGGGCTTTTATTGACAGCTTCACATCACCTTCTGTGCTGGCCCTGCGCTGCATTCTAGGAGATGTAGCAGGTTCCAGCAAGAGCTGAATTGTTCCTCTGACATCTCCCTGGACTTCAATTTCTGGCTGGTAAACCTTTCTCTCATTAGAGGCCTCTTGTAGACTCTGCAAAGCGGTATGAATATTGCCCTTCACGATCTCTTCTTTCTCCACTTCTCTTACTACTTGCGTGGCTTCCTCCAGAGATTTCAAGGCACCTTTGATGTCACCTGAAACTAAACCTTCAGTAACAATTTCAACTTTGGTGGTAGTTGAGTCTTTCAGAGATTTCAGTGCCCCTTTGATGTCACCAGGGATGATTTCAGGTTTTTCCACCTCCTTAGGTAGTTTTTGGGCTTCCTCAAGAGATTTAAGGGCAGTGGGGATGTCACCTTTTACAACCTCCTCTTTCTCTAGAATGACCGCCTGATTGATAGACTGTGTCAATGAGTTTAGAGTGGCTCTCAAATCACCACACCGTATTTCCTTTTTCTGGAGATGCTCAATTGAGACATGGGGCTCTGTCATGAAAACCTTGACTGCATTATGAACATCACCAGGAACAATATCTTCCCTGTCCACCAGGCGACAGATTTGAGCTTGATTACGGGTGAGGCTTAGCTTTGTTTCTTTAATATCACCACAAACAATTTCCTCCTTGTGTAGTGTACTTGTTTCATTGTCATCAGTCTCTACCTGTATTTGTTTAAGGTAGTCCAGAGCTCCTGACTCTATACAGGTTGAATAAAAGTTGACATTCCCTTTTTCTGCATCATCCACCTTGATTCTGACAAGCTCTTCTGCATCTGGATTACATAGCTTTTGCAGACAACCTTGTACATTGCCTTTAATGACATTCTCTTTTTCGACATTAGTATTTTCATCTTGATTGAAAAGGGAGTATATAGTCATTCGAATATCTCCTTTCTCATCCTCCTGAATAAGAATACCATGCTTGCCCGTACTCTGATCCTTCAGCAGATTGTTTATGGCTTCTTGAATGTCCCCACTAATTATGTCCTCTTTCTCCACGCTGGTGCTAGTCTGCTGGTTGAACAACTGTTGTACTGTACCACTGATGTTGCCTCGCTCCTGTGATTCTATAATAATCCCTTTCTCTTTTGTCTCTCCGCTATTTAGGAGGTTCATCATGATGTTCTTTAGGTCTCCTTTGATTATTTCTTCTTTCTGGATCTCGGGAGACTTTTTATTCATCAGATTGTACTTAGCCATGCGCACATCCCCAATCTCATCAGTCTCTATAATAATGCCTTTGGATTCCACCATTCTCTGACTATATAACTCATCTAAGGTTTCTTTGATACTTTTGCCAAATATTTCTGTCTTCTCAACATTGCTGTCATTGAAGTCAGGTAATGGAGTTGTTTCGAACAGCCAGGTTGTTGTTTTCACATCTGCTTTTGGTACTTCTTCACGCACAACTTCCTTACTCTTCCCATACTCTTGGATGCAATCCAGTGGATTTTTCTCAAACAACCACACAGACTGTTTTACATCTCCCTTCACATGTTCTTGCATGACAACTGTCTTCATTTCGTCCTCTGAGTTTTCATCATGAATTTGATCAATGGTGCAAGTCTCAAACATCCATTTAGCGGCCCTCACATCGCCTTTATGAATCTCACTCATGCTGACAGTGCGAACTAACTTTTGTGACAATGAGTATGTTTCAAAACGCTGCTTGTTTGCCTTGACATCTCCTCCTGTTATGTCTTGGACAATTTTAAAAGAGGTTTTGCTGCCATCATCAATCTTGTCAAGCGGTTGGGTTTCAAATTTCCACCTGGCAGAAGTGACATCACCTTTCTGAATGTCCTCTTCTGTAACTGCTTTAATAAGATACACCTCATCAGTGTCCCTGATGGAATCAAGAGGCTTGGTTTCAAACATCCAACGTGCACCCACCACATCCCCTTTGAGTATCTCTTCTTTAGTAACTGTAGTAACTTCATGGTAATGTCCCTCCTTGTCCTGGATGGCATAAAGTGGTTGAGTTTCAAACAGCATGGCATATTTTTGAACGTCTCCTTTCTCCTCTTCCTCACGGATGATTTTCTGCAGTTTTCTCATATCTGACACAGATGAGACCTCCTGAATTTGATCTAATGAGCAAGTCTCGAAAATGAAACGGCCTCTGTCAACATTGCCTCCCTGAACATCCGTCACTGTGCGTAAACTAAGTTCATTTGTGTTCTCATGGATCGCTTCTATGGGCTGGTTTTCAAAGAGCCATTTGCAGTTTTCAACATTCCCTTTCTGAATGTCGTCAGCCTGAGCAGTCTTCAGCTGGCGCATGAATTCTTCTGAAGTGGAGGTCATGACATCAGAGGACTGGGTCTCAAAGATGTATTTCATACGAGATACATCTCCAGACTGGATGTCTATCTCTGTCACTCGTTTGACAACATGATCTTCCTCCCCACTGATATTGTCCAGGTTCTCTGTCTCGAAGAGGAAGCGAGCCATGCGCACATCTTTTCCCTGAATGTCTTCTTGTTTTACAGTGGATGCTTTTAGCACAGTCTCTGACTGGTCTCTGATGGTATCGAGGGCCTGAGTTTCAAAAAGCCAGGTGCAAGTTTTTACATCACCTTTATGAATCTCTTCAGTTTCATTTTCGCTATTAAGAGCAACCTTTTCATATAGTATATCCATTGGCTTAGTCTCAAACAGCCACTTGCAGGTCTTAACGTCACCCTTCACTATTTCAGTTGTCTCTTTAGTAACACACTCCTCATCTTCAATATTGCTAAAGTATTTGATGGCATCAAGAGGCTGGGTCTCAAAAAGCCATTTTGCTGTTTTGACATCACCTGATTCAACCTCTTGCTGAGTGATGCCCTTAATGACTTGGAATTTAGTGAGACTTTCATCAAACTGGTCAATAGGGCGAGTTTCAAACATCCACATACAGCTTTTGACATCCCCTTTCACAACCTCTTCACGGCGTACAGTTTTCACTTCATGATAGTGACCTGAGCTATCTTGCATGGCATACAGTGGTTTGGCTTCAAAAAGGTCTTTGTTTGATTTAACCGAGCCCTTGGTTACCCCTTCAACTCTAATCCTTTGACTTTCATTGTATCTGCTTAGATCATAAGTTTCAAAGATTTGTTTGTAATTTGTTACATCCACTTTTTCAACATCCTCTAAATTCACTGTTCTCATTATTTTCTTTTCCTCATCCCTGATTTGTTCTAGAGGCTGGCTCTCAAACACCCACTTCTGGTGTCGAACATCTCCCTTCTCCTCCTCAGCTGTCACCCTTCTTTCAAGCTTCCCCACCTCTGCAAGTTCCTTCAACTCATCTTTTGGAGCAGCTTCAAAAAAGTGTCTGGCAGTTTGAACATCTCCTCCAATAATTTCCTCTGTGTTGACAGGTCTGGCATTTGAATCATCCTTTAATGTGTCCATGGGCTGGCTCTCAAAAACCCAGCAATTCTTGCGCACATCACCTTTGTATTTCTCTTCATCTACTTGTTCAATATTGACCATTTTTATCATTTCTTTCTTTTCCTCTTGAATATCTTCAAGTTTCTGGTTCTCAAATAGCCACTTTTGGTGCATCACATCCCCTTTCTCCTGTTTGGAAGTGACTGATTTCTTCAGCTTGGCCTCTTCACCATCCCCATTTTGGATGTTCCCCAGGGGCTGCTTCTCAAACACCCACTTCTGGTGTCTTACATCCCCCCTCTCCTCCTCTGATGCCACCTTCCTTTTCAACTTTCCCACCTCTGGCAGTTCCTTCACTTCATCTATTGGTGCTGTTTCAAACAGATGTCTTACAGATTGTACATCACCACCGATGATCTCCTCAGTGGTAATTGGCCTGGAGTTTGAATCATCTTTCAATGTGTCCATTGGCTGGGTCTCGAAAACCATACAGTGTTTACGGACATCAGCTCCAATAATCTCCTCTTTTTGTTGAGTTTGTATTATTTGCCACTGTTCATTTATGGAGTCTAATCTTTTTGTCTCAAACAACCATCTTCCCCTTTTCACATCACCTTGGTTATTGCCCTCCATGGAAATACTAGAGATGAGTCGGACCTGAGAAAGGTCTTTGTTAATTATGTCAAGGGGCTGTGTCTCAAAAAGCCACCGTGATGTTTTGACGTCACCTTTCTCTGTCTCTTCTCTGCGGACAGAAGTAATTTCTACTACTTCACCTGAGTTCTCCCTCAATACACACATACATTGAGTTTCAAACATCCAGATGATAATCTTCACATCAGCTTTGATCTCCTCCATGACCGACTTCAGACTCAGAAGGTGCTTTTCATCCATGGTTTCAGTGTCTCCCAGAGAATCCATTTCCTGGTTTTCAAACATGTACCGCATAGATTTCACATTATTCCTGGTGGCCTCTTGAGTGAACACAACTTCTTTGGTTTGGTCATCACCACTGTGTAACTTATTCAGAGAGTCTATTGGATTCGTTTCAAACAACCAAGCAGCCATGCGAACATCCTTTTTGCCTACATCGTTATAAGAGAGCATTTTTGCCGCACAACTAGTCTCTGTACCTAACACATTCATGGGTTGAGTCTCAAACATCAAAGCAGTGTTCTTCACATCACCTCCAGCTATGATTTCCTGTTGAACTATCCTTCTGCTGTCCTCATCATCATCTGAACTATCCTTAATACAGTCCAGAGGTTTGTTCTCAAACATCCACCGCATGGATTGAACTTCCCCTCTCAGGATTTCATCCCATTCCAGATATTCTCTTTCCGGGCTCCTGTTTGGGCTGCTTTCACCATGCTCAAAATGATACGCAGCCTCTTGTACTTCTCCAACCACCTCGTCATCCTCATCTATCTCATTACCCTCATTGTAGAAATCTTGCTCCAAGTCCTTCCTGACATCAGGGTGGATGTGCTTGCACAAACGCTTTAGTTCCAGTAGCTCTCTCTGTTTAAAATATTGTTCTTTGTTCATGGTGTGCTTAATTGAGTGTGTTGTTTCTTGGAAGCCTGCATCCTCAGAAGGCTCCTCCAGCAGGTCTGGTGGTGGAGGAGGCAGATAATCCAAGTCCTCATCATCAGTAGCATCCAGGAATCTTGAAGATTCTGTCTCAACTCCTGCAGCTCCTGCTGTTACTTTTGATGTGACATGTATCTCACCCTTGAAGCCTTGGTGGGATACATTTATTTCTGAGGCTGACTCTGAACAGCTGATGTCACGTTCAATCTTTTTGGGGGAGAGAACATCATCTTTTTATTCAACAGAGCTCTTTGGGAAAACTTTGATCTCTTTTAACTTTAACTAAATTTTACCATAAGATATAACAAGCAGCATTGAAAAGGACATTAACTAATGTTTATAAAGTGTTCAGAGCAAATACTTGACATTCATAGTTATTGAAGGGATTTACATAAAGAAAAATGATAGGTTAGATAATGAATGTCAAGGGCTATGAAGGTTGGTAACAATTATTCTGTACAGTACCATCACTAATATCACATTTCTGGTCCTGAAAGGAGCTGCTATACAGTAGAGCGCCTAAGGATATTTCATTGCTGGAACTGCCTGGAATGGATAATTGCAATATTCTAAAAGCACATTGAACTGATTGAAACACCTCCAAGGTTCATTACCTTAATTTTCTTACTTGGAGCAGCTTCCTCAATTGTTTTCTCAAAGTGCCGTGCCAGCTCCTTGGTTGAAAGTTTTGGGTAGTACTCTTCTTCTTCTGCAATTAAAATTACAAAATTTAAAGCCTTCAGACATATTACACATAGTGGTAAAACTAACAACAGGAAAAGGAAAAGTATAGAAATCATAGATATGATTGTCTCACCATCATAATTCTCAGTACTTGAGGCCACTCCGTAGTGCACACTCAGATCATGTGGAAGCTGTGGAAAATACACACAATCATATATGAACAGTTAAAACACAAAATTAAATATAAATCCCAGGAAAAGGTCTGTTTTTATCCATGAACTGTCCACTAGAAGCTTTTAACATAGAATATAATTTTTATTTTGTTTGTTAAAGCTGTAAAAAGTAATTTCTGCAACAGTCACTTTGATTACAAAAGGCTTTATTTCTTCATTAAGGTTGTGTGCTCTGGCAAATCCTTAAATCTACATACAATGTGGTTTAAAATGAAGAGAAATAGCAAAGAGGAATTAGGAACCACTCATTCTAAATCTAAAAATTGTCCTTTAGTCTTACAGATTTACAGGCTGTGATAGAGTGTAGGACAATGTCAAATATCACTTTTGTGTGTGTGTGATAGTAGACGGGTAAATTAAAATACATTCTGGCCATTTGTAAATGTAAATTAAGTCCCTGTGATTGCCTGTGTCGCTTCATTGCACAGGCTGTGTGAATTGGACATTAGATTAGCTGACTAAGGGGCCTCTGTACCTTTTCATCCTGTTGGCCTTCTCTTCTCCACACTGACATTTCAGAGGAGTTTGACATGCCCTGTGTGAAAGAAGGCATTTCGTCATCAGATGTATGCGGCTGCAAACAAGTAAAAAAAATTCTACTTCTACAAACCTTCTCAAATATTCTTTGAAAATATTTTAACCACGCACACTTCACATAATACACATCTATTTCAAAAAAGCGTTATTCTCCCCCTCACCAACACACCTACTTACACACCACTCCTCCGTCTCTCTCTCCTTCTCTCTCTCTCTAAATCAGTCCACTCAACAGATACTTGCTGCGACTGCTACTCTATCATTTCAAGTGAAATTAATTAATGCTCAAATATTGCACGCCATCAGGAACAGTACAGAAGACCCTTTAGTAATGAATCACACTGCAGTGAAATCAAGGTAATGGGACTGAATTCATCGATCCCAGTGAGATCAGTCAGCACAGCTGTCTGCAGAATCTTTTGAGGTAACATTTTGTTAGTAATCTTCAAATTTGTCATCTGCAGAACATCGCACCAACAAGACCATAATGTCATTTGAGACCAAGACATACACAAGCCAGAGATGTTTACCCTTCAGAAAGTCCTACACCACGCTCATGTTGTTGGGTTTGGAAAATAATGGAAGTGAGAGTGTCTCTTCAGCCCTGTTCTCTTGTTCAGTATTCAGCCTCATCTTTTCTTCGTGGCTGCATTAGTCCCTGCAGGGGGAGCGAGGCATGCAGGCAGAGGCACTGGTATGGATGGATGGGCTGGATTGGATTTGGATTGGCAGGATAGGATTATACAGGCTTTGGCGCCGATGAATCTGCCTTAACATTGTTTCTCTCACTGCCAGTCATCTGGTATATGTGCAGGTGCTGCATGCATGCAGTTAGCATTTTTGAATGCTAAGATGTAGAAACGATGTGATCGTGAGATAAGAATTAATAATGAAGTTTAAATTATAGCTTGGGTTTTAATTGGGGTTTAGGTTTAAGGGTTAAGTAAAGGAGTCAGACAAGGAAACTGTCACTGCAGATATGTAGGGAACGGTAATTACCTGCACAGTTCGCTGTGTGTAGTGAAACTGTGTGGCTGTGTGTGTAGAAGAAAGCTCTTCACTCTCAAATTGTCTTCGAATGCTGGCCAGTCCACCAGTCAGGGAGCAAACTTCAGCTTCCTCCAGGACCTAATGAAGAAGAAGGAGAGCGTTAGAGAGGATGAGTCACACCACCTCTGACACCTTGGCAAAACTCATCAGTGACAAATCAGTGTAAAGGTCGCTAGAATTATCAGGATTAGTCTTTTAACTTAATTACCCACATTAACAACAAAAGAATTAAGAAATACTTTTCCAGTGAATAGGCTAAATGATTAATTTGCTATGTGAATGATAAACGGAGTGTCTGGAGGTTACTGTAAAAATTTGGTCACGCTAAAAATGCCACAAAAGTACACCGAGTGAGAAAGCCAATGCACTACAAAGGCAAGGAAGCAGTAATGAGAAAAAAAGCTTGCTTCCGAATAAATTTGCAAGAGAATTTGTAATGAAAAGAATTGCCACTTTTGTCTTCTGGGTTTGTCAGATGTTTGAGGATGCTCCTAAGGGAGTCCAAAATGAATGTAATTTTCAGGCAAATAAATGCATTCAGTTTCAACACAGAACAGCATAAAATATTTTCATGTTGCAGTCAGTTTCAAGCCTTTTATAAAGCTGTCTAACAGGGTTTCATGTACATTCACAATGTGGATGGTGGTGGTGAACGTATTTGTCAGCCTAAAGGAGTTTGGAGGAGCATAAAGTTATGTGTTGGGGCTGAGCCCCAGGCATCGCAAACACAGTTTAACCCATGCTTTCTTAAATATCTTGCCTTTTTTTCTAAACAAATTTGCCAGATCGCCAACCTGTAGCTGCTGGAAAGTAGCTGTAAGCAATGTGTTTAGCTTTTAGCTACATAGGTATGATGACTTAATGTTTTATAGCCTATAAATATTCATGCTGGGAAATGATGTTGAACTAGTTTTTTAGTTTGCTGCTTTTAAGTCCCTATTATTTATGTATGGGAGTTTCCCCTCTGTGTTGACTTCTGTTCCTAAAATCAACGTGTATTCATAATTTTCCCTGGTGTTACTGATATCCTATTACTCTGGAAAAAATACACACACACACACACACACACACACACACACACACACACACACACACACACACACACACACATATATATATATA
>JBBKCR010000002.1:13815955-13830047 GCA_037577295.1 Ladigesia roloffi | reverse complement strand
ATAGTCACAGAGAAAAATAACGCGTTAATATTTTTTACGCAATTAACGCTTTACGTCATGTTCCCATTCAACAGCAGGGCAACTGAGTCCCAGATCACTGCTGCGTGAGCAGCCAGAGAGTGCTGTTCAGTTCCCAGCACGGGAGTAATCGTGTGAGATCTGGAAGAAACAAACACCAAAATGGCTAATAATAAGATGTTGCCTGTGATGTCTTGTGAATGTATTTTGCTGATTCGGACTCTGAAGGAGAATATTTGTCTTTTGGAAAAGACGCTTGCTCGTCTCTCGGTTCAACTTTGGAGCACAGCTGAGTGGCCATGCAATGCAAAAGTGGACACGAAGCAAATATACATGTTTATTTTAACACTTTGCCCATCTGGAAAGTGTGTGGCAGTGGTGAACGTGGTCACAGTGTCTGTAGGAGTGCTGGTGGTTGAGCTAGTGGCAGCAGGAGAGGGAAAATTGGGCTGGAAGTAGCCGCATTAGCTTTCTCCATTCAGACTTCCTGAGGGGCGGAGTCTCAGTCCTGTGGCCGTAGTGTGTGTGTGTGAGAGAGAGCTGGGATATACTATATACTGTCATATACTATAACCTAACTCATAGATTTGGTTCAATCGGTGATAAAAAAGTCATGCCCATTGTAGCCTAAGTTATAGGCTTGTATTCAATAATAAATGGTAAAAAAATGATTATTGTAAGTCTGTATGTATGTGCGACTGTCTCGAGCTAGGATACGCAAACGCCGGAATCTCTGTGCTCTGTGTAACCTACGCCAAAGAGCATACACAGGGGGCTCGAGATGGTCGTCTTTCAGAGGTAAAAAAGGATATAAATACTGTTCAGTTTCTCACCAAAACCGATCGTTTCATGTCTTAAGACATCAATGTGTCGTAACAATCCACGGGGTGTAATCTGGACTTGTCTGTGCATGCTTTTATTACTTGGAACGATTTGATGTCCATCCACTTCCATTTATTGACTTACAGACTGCTACGACTAAAGCTAAAAAGCTGCGTTTGTGTTCTGCTGAGAAAACCTTTGACTTGGATGCCCTGGGGGTAAGCAAATAAACATCAAATTTTCATTTTTGGGTGAACTATCCCTTTAAACTGTTCCCACTTTCTGTTTACACTTAAATTTACCAGAACCTTCAAGGTATCAGCCTTTGTTTTGTTTAGTTTAAATGTCATGCTGACTGTTGATGTTACAGAGACCTTTAATAAAAGTTCATCAGTGTTGGACATTGAATTAGTCGACTAAGAAAAATGTTATGCCATTATAGTTTTAAGGACATACATCCTGGACTAGCTTGCTATCTTGCAATGTTACTGATGACAGAACTAATCTACAGAGTAGGCTTTTCTGTGCCTGTGAAGTATTACTGTAACGCATATTACCATGGCGCTGTGTATATAAGGGGCCATAAAGTCTGGCCTGGACACAAGTGTTGGTGCACTGTATCACACACAGACAGGAATGTGTCAGCATTCATCATTCCTGTACACCTTTCCCCCACACCCTGCTGAAAGGGCACACTGACATCACAGGAGGCAGCCCAAAATAAAATACACACACCCAAGTTCTGTATAGTAAGTTAGGGACAACCACAGAAGGAGAGTGTGTGGTTACTTCTACTGTATTTGTGTATGAGTGTGTATGCGAAAACACTATTTCATATCAAAATATTTTGAAATAACAACATAAATGATAAAAATGGTGCAATCCATTATGAAATCTTTGCTGCAATTAAATACTTAACATGATATATTACATAAATTTTTTTTAAGCAGGGTTAAAAAGGGGACTATATTGTTCAAGTATGTTTCATGAGGTTGAAACCACATGCATATTTATCATGAAACATCAATAAGGAAATCTGTCACCATTCATATTTAATCAAAAACCTGCAGTGCCAAGGGTGCTGAGCTATCCTGACATACTTTCTGTGGAAGTTATCTCTGCATGGTAAAGGCTTATTTCCCCTGATTAGCCAAGAAACAAGTGTAAACAAGCCTCCACAGACAACAAAAAGAAAGCTGATGCCAATGCACCAAGCAAAAACCCTAAAAGCAAATAAACCCAGCTCCCTCATCTGCAGCATCTCATCAAATAACATTTTAAATTAGCATTTACTCTAAACATGTTCCAGGAGTCAGAGCTTCATTATACACTGGAATCTGGGCTAAAATATTAAAGCTAATCAGTATGTTTTTAAATCTGAATTAAACAGTGGCTATAAAAAAGAAATACAGTTCAATCCTTAAATTTTTGGACAGTATTTTGACCTAATTGTTCTACCATTTTATCTCTGTAGACTCACACTTGGAATATGAAATGAGACAAGGTCCATGTGCTTACAGTGTAAGCTGTCAGATTTAATTTAATGAAGTTAAAGCTAATCGAGTCTTTAAGCTACAGAAAAGCATATAGCAATCAAGCTCTCGACTTACAACTTCTAATCAAACACAACTTATGCAGACACCATTTGCTAAAAGAAAGCTTTAATGATGGATGCGGCTGTCATTTTCCAAGCATGACTATTATTTCTTAATAGTCACATTTCCTAAACGTATTTAAACAGTAAAACATCGATGCTATGGTCCTTATGGGGGTGGAGCTTTGAAGGATTTTTTTGTTAATTTGACCAACTGTTCTGATCACAGAAAAGTGTTCTCCTCATGCCAAAGGTTAGATAGATTTGGATGCATTACGCATTTATTTATTTACTTGTTGTTATGTTTACTCATATGGTGTTTTGGGTTCATTATAAGCCCAGCCAATATATCTTTCTAGCTTGGCCTTGGGTTTAAGGACATGCCATTGATGAATGGACTAATCTAGGGTTAGGCATCATCTTTGCCAGTGACTTAGAAGTATCACACAGTATACAGTAATCAGATAACACAGGTATATAGGCAGCCCCACTAGTGAGAACCCCTTATAAAAATAATGTAAGGACATTAATTATTAATGAGTGGGAACACTATTCTAACGTGTAAGGGGTGGTAACAAGATAGCTGACTTGGGGTCATTACATAGCAAGGCATAGGAATCACTTAATTACCTGATTCCCACAATATAACTCTCATAGTGTAAATACCTTGATTCCACAACATACTAAGTCAGACTTTTTTAATCCCAAGAATTGCTATATTGTGGCCATGCATTAAGACCCCTTCCCCGCATCTTAAAAATGATTTCTATTAAAAAGAAATTATACTTACGGGGCTCTATAGGTAGTTTGAAAAAGTAATTTTGATCATATTAATACTTTAATCAATTACATGGAAACCCAGTAAGTTTTTTCAATGACAAGGAAAATAATCTTACACTGCACTGCACTGTACTTTCTGAATATGTCAATATGTGTCTGCAAGAAATACCCCAACTTCTTTCAAAGTCACAGAATGAGTGATTGTTATGGGGTGATGTATAAATCCGGTATTATCTAACATTATGTGATGTAGTTTTTTGCTAGTATAAAATCATTTGCCAATTTAAAGCAGAGAACAGAAAAAGAAAGGGAAGGTTGGCATGTAGAGTACAGCTTGGGGCTGACACAGTGGGGTATTATGTTTTTTGCAATGTTAGAGCTATAATTAAAATACTGTTGATGACAATGTCCCTTACTTTCCATTATAAAGCTCCTGTTCTGTGAAGGAGCTGCTCTCACTCTAGCAGGGATCTAGAAGAACTGGACTGGACTGTGGTTCTTCAGTAGAGCGTGAGTGTCTGGTGTACTAGTTTTCCTATAAAAAGGGAAAGAAAACAAGAAAGAGCAAGCATGAAGTATCCAAAACTTATTTGCACTTTTGAAAGTAAGTATGCTCTTTAAGGAACCCTTGTATACTTTCCCTTTCCTTGTCTCAACATTATTGTTTGTGCATATGTGTTCTCTTTTTTTCCCTTGTCCCTCATATTTACAAAAGTCTGGTTTCTTAAAAGCAAAATGAGATTATCAGGGGGGAAAACAACCCTGTAAGATTCAACATGATGGCACTGGATTTAATGTAGAGTAATAGCAATAAACTCTGTCTTTTTTATCTGAAATCATCAAACCACCGCCACATTTTTGATGGGTGCAGTCCCGCTGCTATGGCAACACTGAAAAGCCGCTTCACTAATAAATAAAATACACGAGTAGCCTATAAGCCTGCTTCCGTTTTTTATCCTCAGGAAGCTAAAATGCTAAAAAGTCTTTTTCAAGCACACACTGTCGTCTCTAAGTGCTTATCGGGCCTGCAGGCTGTGAAAACTTGCTTTTGTCTCTAAAATCTATTTGCAAATCAAATGCTCCCCTGACGGTGCTTCCGCCAGAGCTTCTCTGAGGGACTGTGGGTAGATTGTGGCGGGAAGAGAAAACCCTCCTCTAATCACCCGCACAGACACAGACAGCGCTCTGCTGTGCTTTGTTTGCTGAAACACCGTGTCTAAGAAAATCCGCCATGACAAAAGCAGGAACAACACAAAACTCAAGGCGGCTCTTTTCAGGAATATCTCCCTCTGGATCAAATTATCGTCTTTCGCTGACGATTATCCCTTCCTCTCCTTCTGTCTTACTGCGTGAAAAGTTCTCCTTGCACTTTTTAAACATCACGAGAAGTCACTGTGAAGTTCAATACCTTCTGCTTCACCACAAATAGAATATCACAGGCTGCCCTCTGTTATTGCTTTTCATAATCATGTGGGAAGATTTGCTCTGTGGGAGAGAGATAGAGAGAATAGCATTATAGGAGCCGTCATACATCTGTCTCTCTCTCTCTTTCTTTCTCACTCTATCTTGCTCCCTCACTCTCTCTCTCTCTGAGCTGGAGTGGAGGTTCTGGCTGAGTCTGAGCTGCCTGTCCATCCAGAAGAGTTGTAGAGCTGCTCCAGGCTTAAGGGGATAGCACAGCAGTGTCTATATGGGATATATTTAGTATGGGGTTATTGAAAGGGGCTTTCCAGTACAGTGCTGAAAAAAGAATCGGGCTATAGACAGCAGACATATACTCAAAACAAAGCCATAAACCACATTTTCTAACTCCAGTCATGGAGCACCCCCTGCACCCCCCACTAATAAAGACTCTGCACATGTTTGGGCATAACTGTCAAATTTCTGACATATTTTGGGGCTGCTTCAGATAGCAACAAAACCCTCTCAAAAATATGGCTGGAACTACGGATTATACTCATTGTCAAGTATTCCACTGCATATATTGACAAATAATCTAGTAATCCTTATGTTTAACCCCCTAGACTATAATAGAGCTTACTAGGTAATGTAAATCACAGTAAGTCACCGAGTCATTGATATGGGGTGATGGCTCCCTAAAGTGATTTCACTCATGGCTGAACATGACCTTGGCAATGTGCTCAGTCATCCAGCTAAAATAACGATTAAAATACAAAGCTAAACAATGATTTTAAAAGATATAGGTTTAGAAATTAGTCCCATGTCATGACCATTATCTAGGTGAGCAGAAATCCTCTGTTGGAGACAAGTCTCTATATCTGACCTCAAATCTCTTCAGAAAATTTATGGGAAAAAATACTCATGTGTAAATGTCTCTGTTTAAGGAAATATTAAGACTCTAAAGCATTAAAATGACCTGCATGTCATGTTTATCATTAAATTCGTGGACTAATCAATTCTTTTTTTTTATCAAGTCACAAATCTAGGCCAAAATATAACCAATATTATGAATGAATATCTAATATGCAAAAAAGGTATAGCCAATATAATCTAATCACTGTCCTTATTCAAACAGCCATTTCATCTTGACACAATTTATCCACAGCGAAAGTACAGAGCCAAACAGAATCTGGAAGAATAAATGAGCACTTTGGTATCTTAAAACATTCTTAATATATATATATATATATATATAATATATATAAATAAAAGCTAAATTGGGAATTCCACTGATTTTCCAAATACTGAGCATTATTCAATTATTAAAATGTAAAAAAAGAAAGGGAAATTTACTAAGAACACAAGAACAGAAAGATGCTTATATAAATCTAAACTGGAACAAAAATCTGTACAGACATACTTGTTCCTATTCATGTAGCACTTGTGAATGTTTTATTTATGCATCACATGTGCACAGTCTGACATCTCTATAGCATTTCTCTCTCTTAGACTTCGTACAAATGGTCATTTTATAAATGTTCATACAAATGTTCTGGCATCAAAGCTGTCTGATATATGTATATAAATATGTTGGAAAATTGCACTGAACCATATTTCAATTACTGGTGTATATCGGTGCAATACTTCAGCTCAATAATAGTTAATATATAATAATAATTTTAGTACAATAATAGTCTTACCCTAGTTTTAACCAAAGGCGGAGTGAGACATAGTGAGCATCTGGGGCTTAGACCATCACAGGGTCTAGTGGGCCTCTCTCAGAAAAATTTGGATTTCTTAGATGCAATTTCCTGCATTTAAGTCCATTTTAGCTTAGACATAGCAAAGTTCAGAATTGTTTATACTGTTGGTGATAAGAACCAGCCATCAGAAGTTTTTAAATGCCTTTTAAATATATTTACAGAAAATATTTCACAAGATGTTTAATTTGTTTAATTGAATTATACTGAAATGCCTTTACACTTTCACATTGTTTCACTCAGGCTCGAACGTAGCATTTCTTGAACAAGAGACATGGTGGCATGATATTTGACTGAATAAAGCACCAGGGTCTGCTCAGCCCCGATTAGGGACATAAGCTGTGATTTGCCAGCTTAGATAAGGCAGATCAGGAAGAGAGATTGGATGTAAAGTGGACAGAGCTAGTACTGGTCCGCACTGCCGTGGGAGACCAAGGGGATTTAGTAGCTGCGCTCTATCTCTTCCTCCCAGCTTTACTAGGGTGGCCCGTGGGAGAGAGCAAGAAAGAGAGAGAGAGAGTAAAACGGCACAAGCATAGGAGAGAGAGAGAGCCTGAAAGAGCTGACGGGGGAGAAGTCACTCTTGTGTAAATCTTCATTTGGAGAAAATGTTGAATTTAAATGGCAGATCTTTTGTTGCTGACGCTCATCTTTTGGCACGCGCTGGTCTCTGGTGATTGGCTGTGGGAGTGAAGCTCAGTTCTGTTACTCTACTTTGAGGGAGACATGTTAAGCCGGTGTTAAAAATCTGCATCCAGCAACAATCCAGAGTTACAGCTCTATCTTCAGCAACAGCCAAGATCAGGAGTGGAAAGTTCTTAAACAAAAAAAACGCAAGAACAGAAATATGTTTATATAAATCTAAACTGGAACAAAAATCTGTACAGACGTACTTGTTCCTATTCATGTAGAACTCGTGAATGTTTTATTTATGCATCATATATGCACAGTCTGACATCTCTTTAGCTTTTCTCTCTCTTTCTCTTAGACTTTGTACAAATGGTCCATTTTATATTCTCAACTGTGCGTGAGCTGCAAGAATACGTCTTCTCTTCAGCTTTTTTTTTTAGAGAGGATTACAGATGATGTTTGAGTCAAATCAGCTGATATGACTCCAGCAATGATTACCATCATATCAGCATCAGGTAACTGCGTAAATATGAGTGCTTCGATGGATTTTTCATTTTCATTTTTATTTCAATGAGAAATTTGATTATGTATTTTGAGTAATTTTGGCAATGCTGGGTTACCATGCATTTGTAACTGCATTGTAATATTTCTCTGTAGATTTAGTCCCAGTTTCTACATTTTATAAATGTTCATACAAATGTTCTGGCATCAAAGCTGTCTGATATATGTATATAAATATGTGGAAAATTGCACTGACCCACCTTTCAATTACTGGTGCATATCGGTGCAATACTTCAGCTCAATAATGGTTAATATATAATAATAATTTTAGTACAATAATAGCCTTACCCTAGTTTTAACCAGAGGCGGCGCGAGACATAGTGAGTTTCTGGGGCTTAGAGAGCATCTGGGTCTGGGTGGCCTCCCCGATAAAATTTTGGATTTCTTAGATGCAATTTCCTGCATTCAAGTCCACTTTAGGGTAGACATGGCGAAGTTTATTGAATGTGGATTTGTATGCAAGGCAAGCTGAAAAGTGGGCGAATGCAGAACTGCACAGGAGCATTGACCTCTACAATATACTCTTCAGTGTTATGGAGTTGGCTACATGCTTTATCCAGGTGATTATAGATCAGTGCCCCTGCACAGTGCTGCGTGATGTAAAATTGGCTTGAGAAGCAGTCTCGTGACCGGCCTCCACCCTGATTGTTGGCAGTGCAGTGGCCTACAACGGGATAGCTTTATCACACGTTATGAGATATTTTTAAACGAATTATCTTAAACATTAATAAAAATTGAATAAAGTACATAATATATCCAACATATTTTTTATAATTTCTTGGATTTTCAAGACGTGCCGCCTGGATCACGTTTTAATGTAAGGTAGCCTAACATTTTTATTAGGTAATATAACTGTGTCAAATAAAGTAAAAAGGGAGATAATTACATTTGGAAAACAGATTTCTCACAATTAAACAACGCTGGTTATATGTTTTGTATGAAGGGAGGAATTATCATAGCAGCAATGCTTTGCAGTCTAACCTAGCTAGCATAGCATAGCCGATGTAGTGCTGTACAGTTCACCCAAGTTGTGATTTGCATCAAATGTCAAAGTGCGCTAAACTGATGTGTTTATATCACTGACCTGAAACGTCTGACAAGTTACAGGCAGCTGCTTCTGATGTATCACTGGTGGTTCTTTTTTTTTTAGAATTGTCTTATGTCCATGGTAACGTTTGAGGCTACTTGAAGACAGAGACGAGTTCTGACAGACGACATACGAGTAGAAAGTAGACGTTAATGTTAGTGTTTAGAATATTGAGTTGGTGGAATTCTGTTTTTGTAGTTTCAGTCTTTGAAATAACAGCATTTTAAGAATGAGGGAAACGGGGGTTTGTGCCCATTATTGAGTTTTAATGTATTTCATAGGCAGGATATATTGTCAGGTTTGTCATATTTTTTAAAAGCATAAAAAGATTTTAACAGACACAGGTTCTCAGGTCAAGTGGCTTGTGCATGTTCATGCCCATTACAAACTTGTTATGATCTTGTATGGCATTATATAAAATGTTTTAACCTGGTTTCAGGGCACTCGTAGAGTCATCACGAGACGAGCCACATGCAGAACATCTTTAACTGCAGTCACTTGTAAACCAAGCATTTTTTCTATTATTATTGAATATCAATAGCACTTTCAGACTAAATAAAACATGTTTAGAGTAATCTATATTAGAGACCCGACCCAACCCGAGCCTTGTGCCCGAGCCCAGCCCGGCCCGACACATTAACTGTAATTATCGTCCCGAGCCCGATTTAAACACGACAATTTTTAAAATACCCGGCACGGCCCAGGTTCGGGCAGAGAATCTAAACTCTAATCTACATTAACACTGGCAAACAGGATAAAAAGGTCACTGCTGCAATCATTCAGTAGGCCATTAAAAAACATTTTATTCTCACTCACCTAGCAATAAAAACAAGAGGATATTTTTTTCACTTTAGGAGTTTTTGCTTTCAAAAATTATAATAGAGTTAGAACAAAATGGTATGAATATTTATCAGCATTTTTCATACAAATTAATTAATTAATATTTTTCTTTCTGCTTTTTCCAAAACAAAACAAAAGCATAATATAGCCTGGATCTCGACAGACTCTATTTGTCCAGGCTCACCTCTAAATGTTGGCAGCAACACTAGTGATATGTAAGCGATCCCAGTCCTGAACAGCCATGAAAATAAAACTCTTCCTCTGTCCTGGTCAAGCTGCTGACCAACTGAAAAACAAACCCTTAAGGCATTCTAGAAGAGGCAGACATAGGGGTATTAATCTAGAACAAATTACTGCTAGGAAATGGTCTAAGTTAAAAGAGGAATTTTGCTGCTGGTTGCCTGTGGCAGAAAAGGTCAGCACCCCATTGATGTCCTCTATAATATCAAAGTCCTGAAGTCTTCCACTCCACCACAGCAGTGAGAAGATCTCTGAGAAACATTTATATCAGTGCACTTTTATATTATGGTATACCCACTACTTCAGACCAGACCACTCCACGGGTCTCTCTTTCTTCATTAAAAGATAATATGATGAGTCGGCCCCATGCTGCAGACCTTCACCCGGAACTCTTCAGAACCTTTGATGCTCCAAGAACCATTGGAATGCTGAGGATTCAATAGTGTGCAGCCCACGCAGAAGCCGTGCTGCTATAGGCTCTCTAAATGGTACAGGTTGCTCCCAGGCTTTTTGGAGAAGACAGGGCTTTGCCTCTGATCTGATTGGAGAGAAGGTGAGAGGAGTAGAAGTAGTAGGCTGCTGGCAAAGAAAATCTCCCTCTCATTCTCTCTCACTCTCTCTCTCTCTGTCTTCCTCTCTCTCTTTCTCTCTCTCTCTCACTCAGTCTCTCTCTGTCTCACCCACTCTCACTTTTCCTTCGGGTGTCTCTCACTCCGCCATTCCCCCTGCTCTCTTCATGCCTCCAGGATGTTGTGGTGCAGTAATTAGCACCACGCTCAGGTTCGCTTGATCGAGTGTTTGGTGAGTAAAATGTGTGTTGGTGTGTTTATTTTCTGATACTCAAAGCAAGTGGTTAAAGAGAATCCTGGGAGTCAGTCCATGAGATGTACCAAGAGACTGCCTATACAAGTTCTTAAATACATCAAAGGTTTAGGGATGTTTGAACGTGAGTGTTGACTTTCTAAAAGGATGCAGAAATACGTTAACAGAAGCACTGCTTCAGCAATCCTATACCAAACAAATTGCCAGCACCCAGATACACCTGCCAGGCACTAATAGTACCTATGTGTACTGTCTTAAAAAATTCAGAACAGACAAGAGCCCTGAAAAAGTAATGGGCTGGACTTGAAAGTTGGACTTAAAGTTTTCTGATTCTGATTCTTGATTCAACATGGGCATCGCTTCCACATAACATAGCCATATAACATCAACCAGAGCAGTACTGATAAAGCATTGCTATATATTTCAGATTCTAAGATAGTATTAATATAATTCATAAATTAGCATTAATGAAGTTTCTCAAAGGATTCCACTTTTCCCCCATATTTCTTCATAATTAAATCAATGAGGTTATTCGAAGTGGCTTAATGTGAAATGGTGCATTGAAGAGAATCTTTTGCAGTGAGAGTGATAAGAACAACCCCTTACAGTACCCAGGATGAATCTATATGCCACAAATGGAGACATTTAGGCCAGAAAATGTAGGGATCGGGTAGAATATTTGAAATTGTTTCCCATAAAGTGTTGTGGGGTAGCTTTATCACCCTTGTGAACAGTTCTGACACTTCACATCAAGCCACTTTGAATGATAAAATCAGTAAAATTAGAGAAGTTCCTCAGGAAAGAGCATTAATACAGTATTCAGTGCTGGTGTTCTAAACCAAAGGAATTTCTCATAAAATCAACACAGAGTATTGCAACTGGACAGGAATTTTTATGTCCAGTTCAACATTAAGCACACAAAAACATGGTCTACTCCTGTTAAAAATTATCTTGGCTACCGTGGCAAAATAAAGCTTATAGATTTAAAAAACTAAAACTGCTTAGCAATCAGGACACAATTACACGGTATTTTTTTATAATGCACCCGCATGTACACATACACACAAGCACACACACACACACACGCACACACACACGCGCACACACACACACACACACACACAGGTATTATCCAGGGCAGATACAGTATAACCTAATTTCACCTACAGCCTCAAACCACACTCCCTTTTGCAACCATCTCAGCTGAAACCGAATTAATGCAAATCTCTGCTCTGCTGCCTTAATCATCCTCCAGAAACTTTGCACCCTCCCATTGCTGGAGCCCGTCCCGTTTCTCCCGTGCACGTGTGGGTTGGGCCGATCAACCATTTGGTGTTAAATCTGGCGTGGGTGAAGGCATCATTTCTGACGCCCACACGCTTGGTCTGGAGGTCAAAGATGGTTCAGTTTGTCTGTTGGAGGAGGCAGAGAGAGGCGCTAAGTGGCTGCGCTCAGTGATGATGTTGAAGGGACCGATAGAAAGACAAAAAGAGAAAAACTAGAGAGGAAAAAGATAGAAAGAGAGAAGGGGGGGGTGGGGCATGTGAGAAAGAGGGGCCTTAATTACGCCGCTCTCCTGTTAATGCTTTAGTCTGATGCACGCTGCTGAAATGACCTTCACACTTCCCATTACAGCCACTTTCACTCTCTCTCTCTCTCACACACACACACACACACACTCTGGCACACAACTCAAACTCATTCTTACACATACTCAGTGCCTCTCTATCTCTCTCTCTCTCTCTCTTACACACACACACACACACACAAACACACACATTCTCCCTCACTCTTTCTATCCCTCTCTCTCAGCCTTTCACGTTTTCCTCTCGTTTCTCTTTGCCATGGCAACTGGACCCGATTTATGAAAAGTCCTTGCTTTTTATACTTACTGCCTTTGTCAGGCACACTAATTTCTACACCTGATGTTTACCCAGGTAAGAAAATAAATTATGAGTGTTATGAACGGATAAAACACGGATATATTTTGTATCCTCTAAACATCACTGAAATAATTCCTAACTCAGCCTTTGTCAATGACACAGAGACCAAGCATCCATGTAAGGTTTACGGCTGACACTGAAGGCACACTCTTCAGTACAGTGTGTCTGCCCTTGGCTCCGGGTACCTGTATTACACAGCCTGATGGACTGTGATGGATTTTTTTCCTTTGCTATCTTCAGAATACAGCCAATGTCTTGCTGCATCGTTAAAATACTGATTATTTTAAGAAAGGAAGAGTGCATTGTTTAGGCAGACTGTGTCAGACTGAGCCAGAGGATAGTGCCTTTGTGCTACATAATTGATGTAGTGGCAGAGAACATATTGCGCCCTCCGTACTCTCCCGCTCACACACACTCTCGCACAAAACACACAGGATTCCTGACTTCCCAACGACGTGCTAAATGAAAAATTCTCTCTGGACGTACACCAGCAGGCCAGACCATGACAACATTAGGGATGACCGATAAGAATTGGCACAGACATTCTGAATAGGAGCAATGGGAATAATACATAAGCCCGATCTTTAATTTAAGATGGAGGAGCATGAGGATGGATGGTGCTGAAGGTGAAAGGCGGATGAGTTAACAAGTCTCCATCTCTCCAAGTCGCCCTGTCCTTCAGCTAGAACGAAGGCCTTGGAGAATACATATCACACCAGGATGATTTAAGGTGGGCAGAGGGCCCGGTGCTCCTTATCCCGCCGCCTTAATTAGCTTTCTCACTGTTCCATAGAAGGAATTTATAAATCAAAAATGAAAACAGGATGAACCTTTTTCCAATTCCCAGGAATGAAAAGAACGCGCAGTTAAAGCCATTCACAATTTCTCCAAATCTACCACATTCTGCATGGACAAGGAATGCATGATACAAATAATTCAAGCTGAAAACACACATTCAGCAGGCAATTTATTACTATGATCTTGGCTGACCTGTTTCAGTGTTATGATGCAAATAACGTGAGGCAGGAGAGTGCATTTATATCAATGCTGCTCTTACACCTGCACCAAAATGTTTTTAGTGTAGATAATATAAATGTGTTAAATAGTAACCTAAATTGTTTTTATTGAAACTTTGGCTAATAAATGTACTGGAAATGGGCTAGTGTGTTTCATGTATTTCATTAACACCACACAGTGTAGGTTCTGTGTTTAAAAAAGTTCAGAAACTGGGCCAAAATAATACAGCCTATTTGGCTGTAAAGAAATTGTAAGCAGCCATAAATGAAGCAGTGACTTGTAGCTGAGTACGCTTAATAGAGGACGAGTACGCCTGCTGAAGCAGGAAGTAGCTGGTCTTAGGGACCACATCTTTTTCAAAAACATGCAGGAACATTTTAGGAAAACAGATAATACTTTTGTTTTTCCACCTAAGGCACGTTGGACCAACTTGTAGTGCATTAAAGGGATAGTTCACCCCAAAATGAAAATTTGATGTTTATTTGCTTACCCCCAGGGCGTCCAAGTCGAAGGTGATTTTGTTTCCTCAGCAGAACACAAACGCAGATTATTAGCTTTAGCCGTAGCAGTCTGGTAG
>JBBKCR010000002.1:13754884-13778256 GCA_037577295.1 Ladigesia roloffi | reverse complement strand
GAGGGGGAGAGAGTGAGTGAGTGAGTGAGTGAGTGAGAGAGAGCATTGTAGCATTAATGGTTGGATTATATATGTTCACAGATGGTGTTGGTGGTAGGACCATCTAGATTAGATTAGCCTGTCTGGAATGTAGCCTATATGAAAAGTTGCTTCTGTACTGTAGGGAAAGTGCTAGACATTCCACAGGAGCGCTGTATGCTGTGGTTTGGAGCTTCTCGAGCTGCGCTGTCGTCCCCCCCCCCTCCTCCTCTCTATTTCCCTCTCCCTCCTCCCTTCCTCCCTTCCTCCCTCCCTTCCTCCTTCTCTCCATCAGCATACACAGAAGAACAATAGGCTTGTGCTGAGAGCCTGCCCAGCATATCCCACTCTGCCTGGGCTTCTGTAATCAGCTGATAGCACCAAGAGGCTCTGAGCCTCACCACATAAAACAATACAGCAGCATATCCCTCTGAAACCAGCCAGCTAGGCTGCCTCTCGCCCAAGATCCTGGCATGCTGCTAATCTGTATCTGTTTTTATTTATTTTATTTTATTTTTTGGGTTCTTCTGCAGCTTTCTCAACATAGTGGCTATTTTAGATTTTGAGAGAGAGAGAGTAAGGGAGAGGGAGAGAGAAAGAGAGAGAGAGATATATGTTATACGTTGGGGTGTTCTCAGAGCTACAGGTTTTGAAAATCAGTGTAAGATCTGGCTCATCTACATAACAAAAGGTTTTTTAAAAAATGCTTTGGAGATTTCAGCCATGATTACTAATGGTGTGCTGTGAACATAATTATAAGCTGATTAATACTTGATACTTCCACTGATTTATAAAGCTTGGTAATTTGACCTCATCCATTTATTGGTTCTTAAAACAACTAAAATACTATAGAGATGATTATCATTCTCTATATCATTCTGGACTCAGTTTTCTCAATATGCTTTTTGCAGCTCATTGTAAGGTATTAAGGTATTAGTTGATTGATTACCATAATTCACATGAAAACCCTCTTCTTAGAGTACTCACATGCTGTTCTTTCAAAAAAAATTAAATGGCTTTTATTATATATATTTAGTTTTCCTGTTTCAAGTAATTGCTTGATTGACCATTACAAAATCTGTATAATCAATAAATTTATCTATTATGATTTTCATTTAATAGCATTTTTTGCTTAGAATTGAGATAACGAATTATACTAAATTATTTCTCAACATATCAGTTTTGTAAATAAACATCACATAATTAGCTATAACAATCATATGGACTGATATAAAGGAATTTCCATATAAACTATAAAATAGATAAATATGCAAATCAATAAAATCCCACCTGTAAAGAAGTCAAGGAGCCCCATTTGATCTGTGCAGTCTATACAGAGCCTTATGGGATGCATGCTTAAAATGTGTTAGTATTACAAATTTGTCTGCGAATATTAATAAAAATGTCTCTAGCTTTACATTAGGCTAACTCAGTTCAGCTTGTGTTATTCTAATACTCTGAATAGATCAACAGCAAACTGCCTGTTTATTTAACACCATGGCTGCCCCCAAATAGTCGACTAAACGTTAGTCGATTTGAAGAGGGCTTTTTCATTAGTCGGTTAGTCGCAAAAAAATCAAGTGAAATTACGCAGTCGGGGGCTGCGCAGCCAGTGTATGACATCAAAGCAATGAGAGATCAACGCGATCTCATGCCTCGCGCTATACCAAAGCGCAGTTGTGGGCGAGGTGTCTGGCTGATTCTAATAATTATGTCAGGAAAAAAGTCCAAAGTGTGGGATCATTTTGAAAAGTCGAAGGACGACCCTAAAAAGGCTGTTTGCAAACTCTGCAGGCAAACATTTGCCTATCACTCGTCAACATCGAATATGTCTTACCATATAAAACATGTAAGTAGTAATGTTAACCACCTCACATGGCCCCTCGTTTTAACAATAAGGATATAAACACATTTGCGCTGTTAAGTTAAATCATATTCATGATAATTTTTTCCCCCCGCATTATTATTTTTTCAGTCTGGCCACGAGACTAATGCACCAACAGAACACTGGGGTGTAGTGGGCCTGCCCGACTGAATCCCTGGAATAAATGTTACTACGATGACCTTACTTTGCCCAGAACGTGAATGTGACCCACCCCTGCAATCGTCACTATTTTCTGTTACAAACTGACCCTGGCCCCCCATCAGAGAATCCCCTTCAGATTCAGAATCGGCGAATATCATTTGCAGGTCATCATCAACGGACAACTTTTTATTAGCCCACGCTTAACTCACACACTGAGAACAGAAGTGCACTCTGTCTCTGCTCTCACGTCAATGACACAAGGCACATTTAAATCGCTTTTTACTCAAAACTTTGAATAGGATGATGGTGAAATTTTCGTGTCTGCCAACTAGTGGTAGGGAATACAAATGCTACATTGCATGATATTTGTAACTACAGTCTATTTTAGTCATGCTAACATCTTGTTGCAATCCAGCGACTTTCGTGCTTAAAGGGTTAATATCATAAAAAACAGGTTATTCGACTAATCGCTAAAATGCAGAAGTGTTAGTCAACTAGGAATGTCTTTAGTCAGGGGCAGCCCTATTTAAAACCTGATGAGTTTCCTTTGAAGTAATCGATTGATTGCTTCCGATTACCTTCCGGTGGAGACACATTTAAGAAAAAAAATAATAATAATTTTTAATCAAAATCACATATCATAGCTGGTAAAGGAACATCAATTGGCATATACGCATTACATACCATGCACATTCCATTATTACTCTGACATTTTTGTTGCGTTTCACATATCCCTCGTAACACCATGGCACAAAATATTCAGAATCATTTCTGTTGCAACCCCCTTCCGTGGTGACATCCAGACTACGACCTCCAGCTGTGCCTGTACCCAGTGCTATAATGCCACCATCGCAAAATCATTCCCCCTTACTCTCCATGAATTCACCCTATGGTGACCCATACTTCCCCCCAGCCCATACAGTAAGATTGCCTGGTTCTGGGACTTCGAGGGAGGTGGGCTTGGGCACACTGCCCCTTTACCTCTCCAAAGTACCCCACATAATGTTAACACTCACACAGCAGTCAGTCAAAGGCCACCCCAGCCCATTAGGCCTAGCCCCCAAATTTATCCAAGCTATGTGCATCACACCCCTGATCTGCAGCCCGTAGTGCTGAATTTTCAAACACCAAAAGCGGTGGACAGTATTGGTGAGCCCGTTGTTACTGGGTCGACCCCTCCAGTGCATTTGTCTGGGGTCATAGTTCATAGTACTTCGGGTTTAGGCCCTAGTGGAACCACACCCGTACCCCCACCCACTCCCCATGGGTGGGTCCCAAGTCCAACCTCCCATGGTCCCTATGTAGCATCTGACCATACTGTGTTAGTGCAACTCGATCCACCTGTGCCGCCCAGTTTGTACACTTACCAATGTGAGCCTTAGTCACAGACTGTTCAGGGCACAACCACCCACAGCCAACCTGTGGCGGCTTATGGTGGATTTATGCAAACACACCAGGTAAAGAATGTCCCAGTCTTCACTGGAAATCCTGATTGCAAGATTCTGGTGAAAGACTGGGTGCGTGACATGCAGTACCTTCTACAGGAGATAGAGCTCCCCGCACACCTACGCTTTTCCACAGTTTTGCGACACCTGGAGGGTGAAGCCCAAAAGCTGATCCTTAACTTACCACTTCATGAACAGACCCCAGAGAAGGCTTTTGAGGAACTGAAGGCAGAATATGGTGACACTCGTGGTTCCTTAGACTCACTAGCTGACTTTTATGAGCAAAGCCAGAACCCCAGTGAGTCTGCCTGTTCTTATGCCATAGCGCTGGAGACAAAATTGAGAGCTGTGGAAGAGAAGCAGAGGGGAGGGACACCTTTCCCCGACCAAGACAGTAAACCCAGCAGTTCATGAGAGGACTCGCAGATGAAGAGGTGTACTTCAGAATTGCACCCATGAAACCTAGGTTGCTGAGTTTTCAGGAATTGCAGACGGAGCTCCGTAACCTGGCGAGAGAAACCAAAAAGTTTCAACCTGAAAACAAAGTGAAGAAGACAGTCACTCAGATGCATGTCTTGCCTGAAGGAGGTGAAGGTGCGAGACTTGAGAGAGCAAACCGTCCTTCCAAAGTATCAGAGCTGACAGAAATGGTAAAGAGGCTAGCTCTGGCTCAGGAGCAACAAATGGAATTGCCTCGCTGTCCCCCAACCATCAGATGGGAGGGGAGTCCAGGGCATAAGCTTTACCTGTTATCGGTGTGGGACGCCAGGCCACACACCACTCGAATCTGACGAACAGTGCTGCCAAGTGTGAGTGCTACAGGAGCTCCCAAACCAAATGTCCCTGGGGAGGAGCATCCACCGCAGGCTGCTCAGCCTTTAAACTCTTAAGGCCTGTGGTAGCTGGGGAAACCATGGACATGAAACAAGGACCCCACCCATCAATAAAGCAGAATAGCACTAGAAAAGTGGGAACTCACCTAGTCGGACCCAGGAATGAAGGAGAAGTTGAGGTCAATGGCATGCAGTGCTGGGCCCTTATTGACTCTGGCTCCCAGATAACTAGTATAACACACAGCTACTGGCGAAGCCACCCAGTCCTGCAGGGGTTAAAGCTGAAGCCTTCCAAAATACCCATAGAAGGAGCAGCAGGCCAGACAGTGCCTTACCATGGTGTTGTGTATGTTGACCTGAAAGTGCTCGGGAAAGAGTATAAGGCTGTACCTACCTACCTGACTCCGACTATTGCTCTTCAGTCCCCCTTCTGGTGGGCACAAATGTCATACGGGCCTCCCGAGACCACCTACAAGCCTCCTATGGCCAGAACTTCCTACATATGGTAAAGGAGAGGCACCCAGAGTGGCATACAGCCCTGCTGAGGGTGGCAAGCAATGAGCAAATAGAAATGCATGATGTGGTGGGTCCTGTCATGTACACTGGCCGTAAAATGGGTATTTCTAGTGGAAAAGAAATGGATATAAGATGCAAAATTAAAGCTGGCTTTCGGAGGAAGACTTACACAGCCCTGATAGAAAGCCAGGCCTCGATGCGGCTTCCCCAGGACCTATTGGTTGCCAAAGTTTTTGTGGATGTAAAGAGAGGTTATGCTCCAGTCCGTGTGATGAATCTCTCCCAGCGTGCCATTATGATTAAGCCATTAACACACTTGGCCAATGCTGTTCTGGTGCACCACGTGGCTGAGTTCCCTGATGAGGAACGGGATAAACCTGGGATGATCGAAGCAGGTCTCAGTCTGGGCCAAGTGGTGACAAGTTGCGTGGCAGACTTAAGTGAAGCGGCAGTGGAGAACGAGTTCCAACGCACCTGCCTTAAGGAGCTGTTGGACAAGAATGCAGACGTATTCTCCCAGCATCCCATGGACTATGGTCACAAAACAACTATACAGCACGAGATCCCTTTGGTGGACTCCAGACCCTTTAGACTGCCTTACCGTATGATACCTCCATCCTAGTGGCAATATGTGAGGCGGCTGTTAACAGAGATGGAGGCAGCTGGAGCCATCAGTCAGAGTAAGAGTCCATATGCTTCACCAGTGGTAATTCTGAAAAAGAAAGATGGGTCGCTGAGGCTCTGTATTGATTATACAAGACTCAACTCTTGCAGCACCAGAGACGCATTTCCCCTGCCGAGAATCGAGGAGGCCCTGGAGGCATTGGGTCAGGCCAAATATTTCTCCACCGTGGATTTGACCTGCGGGTACTGGCAGGTGGAGGTCGTGGAACATGACAGACACAAGACGGCATTCAGCACCCCCATGGGGCTTTTTGAGGCAAATAGAATGCCGTTCGTGTTGCAAAACGCACCCTCAACCTTCCAAAGGTTGATTACTTGCTGTTTCGGGGACTTGAACTTTACCCATCTCCTCATTTACCTTGATGACATCATAGTCTTCTCCAAGTCCTTTGATGAACATGTAGAGAGACTACAGCAAGTGTTTGATAGGCTTAGGGAGCATGGCCTGAAGCTTAAGCCCTCAAAGTGCCAAATTGTGAGGAAGGTAGTGGACTATCTGGGTCACTTGGTGTCAGCTGCCAGCGTCAGGACAGACCCGGACAAGATTAGCCGTGTAAGGGACTGGCTGAGGCCCAATAACCACAAGTAAGTGCTCCAGTTCTTGGGATTTGCTGGCTATTATAGGCGGTACATGAAGGGCTACTCCAATCTGGCTGCTCTCTTATATCTCTTCACCTCAGGAGATCCCAGGAAGAAGAAGAGAGGGTTCCCAGAAAAGCCCAGGCCCTGACCAGCCCTTTGCCTGGGCTGCCGAATGTGAAGAGGCCTTCCTGTCATTAAAAGAGTAACTGATTAATGCACCAGTGCTGGGTTACCCAGACTACAGCCTGCCATTCCTGCTACAGATTGATGTGTCCAGAGAAGGTCTGGGTGCGGTGCTGGCCCAGGTCCAAGGCGGAGTTGAGAGAGTCATTGCGTACGCCAGCAGGGGTCTGACCCCACCTGAGACTAGGTACCCTGCACACAAGCTGGAATTCCTTGCTCTCAAGTGGGCGGTCACAGATAAGTTTCATGACCACCTGTATGGACACAAGTTTTCTGTCCTTACAGACAACAATCCTTTGAAATACGTGATGACCACAGCCAAGCTGGACGCCACCGGCCAGCGGTGGGTCTCACAAGTGTCCATATATGACTTTGAGGTACAGTACAGGAGGGTACAGGATAACACCAACGCCGATGCTCTCTTATGTATGTCCCATCGGGATGTCACCGAGGTCCTGCAGATGTGCCCCCAGAATGTGAGAAGTGGTGGACAGGGGTCTGATAAAGCTCACATCACCCAGGAAGTGGCGGAGTCTGCAGAGGAGAGGGTTGCTGGCGAAGAGGGCCCGGGAACTGGTCAGCCACTGGAGCCCAGGGAGTTGTATGGATATGTTGGAATGGAGGCACTGCCTGCTATGACCATACAGGAGATACCGGCAGGGCACAAAGAAGACCTGGTAATCAGTCCAATCCTGCACTTTAAGAGTAGGAATCAGAAACCAAGTTGTAGAGAGAGGACGAAAATCAGTCTAAGTGGGCGCCTTCTTTTAAAAGAGTGGGGGAGGTTGGTGGTGAGAAATGGGGTCATGTACCATCGTGTCCGGGACTGCCACAGAGGAGAGGTGGAGCAGTTACTGCTGCCAGAAAGGCTGCATCAAGTGGTCAAAACCGCTCTCCATGATGATGCTGGGCACCTAGGATTTGAGAGGACGCTGCAGATTAATAGAGAGAGATTATATTGGCCAAAAATGTTTCAGGAGATCAAAACATGGTGTGAAAAGTGTGAGCGGTGTTGCTTGAGGAAAACCCCCACAGCCAACGTCAGGGCTCCGTTGGTCAGTATTCACGCCAGTGTCCCCATGGAGATGGTTCATGTGGACTTTTTGACACAGGAGAAGTCCAAAGGTGGTATTGAGAATGTACTCATAGTCACTGACCACTTATCTCGCTACGCACAGGCCTACCCCACCAGGGACCAAAAGGCTGGCACAGTGGCCAGGGTGCTCTGGAAGAATTTCTTTTGTCGTTTCGGGTTCCCGGCAAAATTGCATGCAGACCAGGGGTGCAAATTCGAAAGTGCCATTGTGAAGGAGTTGTGCAAATGTACAGGCATCACTAAAACTCACACTACGCCCTATCACCCCCAAGGAAACGGCACCCCAGAAAGGTTAAACCGCACCCTCATGAATAGGCTGGGGACTCTGCCACCGCACTTGAAGTCGCACTGGCACGAACATGTGGACGCTTTGACGCACGCAAACAATTGCTCACAGCATGACTCGACAGGCTACAGCCCGTACTATCTGATGTTTGGTAGACACCTGAGGCTGCCAGTCAACCTAGTCTTCGGACCCCTGGCCGCTAGTCAGCCCTGTGGATACAGTGAGTACGTGCAGACCCTACATGGTTCTTTGATTCTTTTAAGGTTTGTTATGTGGAGGGAACACAGAAGCTTGGAGACCGTGGGGCCCACGCCCGTATATAGTTCTGAAGAAGCAGCCCAACCTTCCCATGTACGTAGTGCGACCAGAGGAGGGAGGACCCGGAGAAGGTGATTAACTGAAACCTCCTTACCCAGTGCATGTTCCTTCCTGTGAAGAGAGTGCACCATCGCAGCATTGATGAGGGCCAGCTGGATTTCGAACAGTGTAATGCAGAAATGGAGCTGAGTGTTCAAGATGAGACAGAAGATCATGGGGTAAAGGAGATGGTAGAGGGAGTTATGACTGGAAGGGCGAGTGGAGAGGAGTTCCCCTGTGGAGAACAGTCATACACACGGACGAAGGAAAGTGGTACAACCATTTCCACTCCTAGGGCAGACACCCCAAGAAGAAACCAGAGAAGAAGCCGGCACCCGCCCATGCGGCTGTCATAAAGGACACTGGAAAATGACCAGCAGAAGATAGAAAGGGGAAGAAAGTTGGGGCAAAAGGCCAAAGCACAAAGGGCGGCTGGGCACAAATAGGGCCACAGTGCATATACCAACAAAAAAAAAAGCACATGCACACCCTTTGCAACAAACCCTTATCATGCCATCGCCATTCATATGTTTATTTGATGTAGCTCTGGTACAGTATGCACCACGAGAGTTTGTAGTCTAGCTAGATGGCTGGGTCGCCATCAACTGAAGTGGGGGTGGGTGTAAGGCAGCAGGCGTGCTACGCCCTCTAAAATGTTCGTTTCTCTATAATGTCAATAGTTTTGGTTGGCTTTCTTGAGCTAAGTGTTTATTGGGAGTGTGAGAGAAGTTCTAATGGATTCTTTTTTTGTTTCTGTGTTTCGTGTGCTTATATTTGTGGAGAGAAAATGAGTTTGGAAATGCCTGCTAATGCAGTGCTAGAAAAGTTATATTGGGGTGAATCAACATGTGTTTTGTAAAGTTAAACTGTTATTTATGTGTCTTTAAAAATGTTTAATGCTCACTGAGTTGGCACTATCGACCCTACAGGCCTGGGATGGTCTGGAAGCGAATAAACGGTTCTGCTACCATCGAATTGGGAACACGAGTCTGTTTTCCTCTCCATGTGTGGCCCCTTACTTCCTGCCTGTTGCGCCCCCGTGGCTTCCATGAACACACCACAACACAACGTAAAGTCTCCTAGCCCCGGCGGTGTGGGTCTGAGAGAGAGCGATGGCTACATTTACATATGTATATTTATGGTTATAAATGCTCTGTGATTATTCTTCTGTTCTTGGTTTGTCTGTAAACTGAACTGCAAATAACGCAAGTAGGTATCTTGTTTTTTAGGTGCAGCAAATTATTTACCACAGCTTACTCTACTTTCACATTTTTTCTGTGCTGGGGGTGTGCTGCTAAGCCTTTAAGCCTTACTTTATTTCATTTTCAACCTCAGGCTGTGATTAATAAATTCTTCGAACCGATGCTTTTTATGACTACATGGGGAGAAGCTATGAAAACTCGGTTCAAGAATCCATTTTTTTGATAGGCCACACAAAGACAGACAAAACATACTTTCAAGAAGTTAGTGGCAGCATTCAATTAGTATATTTATTTCCCCATCGTCCATCTGAGGCCCTCTGTGGCAAGGTGATCAATTGCCCGGGGGAATGTCGGGGAAGCAGGAGAGAGACAGAGACAAAGAGAGAGAGAGAGACGATGTGTGTAATAGTGCCCCTCGCTAATTGAGTGTTTTGAGAATTGAAGCAGACATAAGCGAGATATTAAAGCATCTTTCTATTTCTCCTCTCACACACACAGGTGTGGTTTGCTGGCAGCCATGAGTGGAATACTGAAGAGGAAGTTCGAGGAGGTGGAGGGGGCATCGCCATGCTCATCACTAAGGGAGTCAGAGGAGGAGGAGATATCGAGCAGTGAGAGTGGAGACAGTAGTGACAGCCTCAACCCCTCTGCCTCGCGCTTCACACGTGAGTCATCCTCTCTGTCATCATCTCCGTCAGCATCGCACAGAATTGTGTGGTAACCTGGAACATAGCTTATTAGGAAATATCTAATAACTTTTACGTTTACCAATAACGCAACACTGACTTTCAGGCAAATATTTGGGGCTACATGATTCTTAATTTAATAGTATTTTTTGCTTAAAATTAAGATAAATTATCTTAAATAATTCCTCAACATAATTATATGTACACATACCAAATCCAACCTATAAATTAGCTGAGACATCAACATAGATAACGATTACAATCATATGTACTAATATAAAGAAATTTTCATATAAAATATTAAATAGATATCAGATCAATAAAATCCAACTTGTGAAGCAGCCAAGGAGCCCAATTTGATCTGTGCTCTCTATACAGAGCCAAAATGCATTAGTATGCACAGTTTGTATGTGAATATTTGTTTAATACTTCATTGATATCATTAATAAATAGGTCTCTACCTTCAAATTAGGCTAACTTAGTTCAGCTTGTGTTAAACCAAATGAATCAACAGCAAACCGCTTGTTCATTTAACACCTGATGTGGAAAATATGCTTCTATTCAAAGTTCTCTCATTTTAAAAAAGTGTCTGCATGCTTCCATCAATGAACCGCAGAATGGATTCTGTTACTAAATAAATTTAAAATGAGTAAAGAATAGTGCAGCCCTGATTTAATGCTTGTTAAAAATGAGGCTCTGAAAAGTCATAGTCAAACAGCCAAACACTCTTTTGCAGATATGGTCTTGGGTCAAACAACATTTTCCACATATCTGGCTAATGTAATGTTTGCTTGGTTAAACTGGGCTGATAAACCAGTTTTTAAAATGCAAGGGTCTGCAGTAAGATTTCCAATATCACAATAAACTTAAACTACCACAGCTCAAGAGCTGAGTCAAGTGGCTGGACTCTGTGGACTCTGGACTCTGTGCTTACTTCTTGTTGTCCGGTATTTGACTTCATATAACTAGATAGCTCTTAAGTATTTGAGGGCATGCTGTTCTAATACCATCGGTTATGACTGCTGTGAAAGCACAATATGAGGATCTATCCTGTTTGATGGGTCACGTTGGGTCAGATATAAAAGGATGGTGGGCTGAGTAGTTTTTGAGAGTTTTCAGCTGTTCTAACCTGTTCCTGCTATAAAGCACATAACTGCGCTTCAT
Source organism: Ladigesia roloffi (assembly GCA_037577295.1). Taxonomy (NCBI): domain Eukaryota; kingdom Metazoa; phylum Chordata; class Actinopteri; order Characiformes; family Alestidae; genus Ladigesia; species Ladigesia roloffi. Next base: position 13,767,178 of record JBBKCR010000002.1, on the reverse strand, counting down.
TTAGCAGGTAAGCCTGGGCCAGTGAATCTGTGATTTAGAGCTGCAGCGGGCAAAGCTACACCAATGAGTCTGTGATCCGCCCCCACTGAGTTCAGAGAAAGAGTATGTGGGTTTCTAAGAAAAAGCCACAGCTGAGTAAACCTATCCCCCATTGCTCATCACATAGCCTAGCTCAGTTGCTGCTCGCTGAGCTCATAGGTAGCAGATCCGTTTGCTTGGCTGATGCTAGCGAACTGCCTGACGGTGGGACTCATTAATGATTAATAGCACCAAAGGCGGCTGGCAGAGCTCAGGTTGTTAGTCCAGTGCTAATAGGTTGGCGGTGCCTTGCTTCTGTGCTGGTTGCAGAACTGGGAAGGGAGCCCTTTCAGCAGGGACGGAACAGGTCCCTGAGGTCTTCCCACAGCAGCTAATGCAGACAGGGAGGTCTGTGGGGAGTTCTGTATGATTTCCAGTCATGCATGGCAGACAAGTGCAGCACTGTCCTCTAACCACCACACAAAGACACTCTGAACCAGGGTCACATTGTAAATTTTGCCATCCTATGTTTTGCTTTAGCTTCAGTGATTCATATTTTAAAACAAGCTTGATTTTGGAATTAGTGTCTACCTCATAAGATAATAATTGTTACTGTATTCCAATAAAGTCGCATGGTCTCAATTATGTGGAAATACATAATACAATACAGCTTGTATTAAATCTTGTTCAGAAAAGCGAAAAGACCTTTGCCTCAGGCCTGTCTGTCATTCTACAAATATTCAGCCCCAGACTCCTCGTCTCACCATCTGGAGTGGCACTTAATTTTAAGAGCTCCATCACACCTCCTTGCTGTTTAATGTTTTGCAATGTTCTTATCCACTTAAATAACCCCTCGTTAAAAATTATTGAAAGTTTATATGCACTAGATATGAAGTGCTGGAAAAAGGATCTTGCGGTCCTCTTTCTATTTCACCTCAAATGAGAAACTAATGACCATTCTAACTAGTTTTTTTTTTTTGGAAGAGTTCGGATTCATAATAACCATAAATGCAGATGCTCAGTAATCACAGCAGTAGAGCACAGTTACAAAGGCAAACATCATTTGCTAATCATTTTTGGCAAATATCAATATTATGCAAAGCATTTATACAAGAATAAAAACTCAATATCTAATAACATTTCACATTGTTGCCTTTTCCCTTTATGGAAACCTTTGGTGAGATTTGCTCTGCTAGTCCGATGCTGGAGTCTGTGCTTCCCCAAGCCATGAGAAAGTGTGAGCGCTTGTGTCTGTAATGAAATGTATTGTCCCTGTGCTTGTAGGGCTGTGCTGTAGGAACAGATGGTTTCTATTTGTCCTGTGTCTGTCTGACATGAGGAGAGCATGCAGAGAGGCAGTGGGAAACTCTGCGGATATTAGGCAGGGCGAGAGATATTTATGCTGGGTATATTTACACTGATGCCACCCTCGTCCCTCTTTAAACGGCCAAACAGTGAGAACCACAGGCATATAGGTTCTTAAAGAAGCCAGTAGAGGTTACTGTTGGGGTAAATGCTATAAGGGGGAAGACAATAGACAAATCCACAAAGCTGTGTTAGAATTAATGTTTGTCTCTGTCACTGTTCAAATTCCTGGCTGTAATGGGACTTTTATGCTATATTGTCTCAGCAAAACTATATTTGTGAAAATATGACTACTGAGTCCTTTGAAGTCCTTGTATCTCATTGTATTAGACAGCAATTATTGAAAGCTTCCCTTTATACTTTTTTCGTTGCCAATTATTGGATTTACACACAGGCAGAACCCAGATAACCAAATTCTACAATTTCAAGAATGTGGTTCCAATGTATGTCTCGCTTTTTCCAACAGCGTCCTCCATCCTGAAGAGAGAAAAGCGGATGAGAACTCGCAAGGTGCATTTTGAGAAAGTCACGGTGTATTATTTCAGCCGGAGGCAAGGCTTCACCAGCGTGCCCAGCCAGGGTGGCAGTACCCTTGGCATGTCCAGCAGACACAGCTCCATCCGGCAGTACACACTGGGCGAGTTTGCCAAGGAGCAGGAGCGCATACACAGAGACATGCTGAGAGATCACCTGAAAGAAGAAAAACTCAACTCCATCAAACTCAGGGTAGGAAACTGATGCTACAGAACTGTTTAAATTTATAAGAGGACTAGTTTATGAGAGGACATCTGTAATAAAAATATGACATGTTTATGGGTTGTAACTTCTACTACACTCAGCTGCCATTATACTTGCCACTTTTAACGCTATGTGAGATTTTGCTGTTCTGATTAACTTTATCTCCCTCAGTTTCTGTCAGACTTGGACACTGTCCATCCAGGCAAAAATAAAATCAGAGTTACAGTTGTAAAAGAGCAAATTACCTCAGGACCTCACATATATTTTATCCAGTCCTATTAGAGCTTCTAAAAAATGGACAGTGATTGAACTTTCAGTAGAAGTACTCTACACATTTATACATTTCCTCCGTGCTCCAATCACATTTTTGTCATTCATAAACAGCAAATGTTTTGTTAAAGATATGAGTCGAACCACCCGAGTTACATTTTAAACTGTAATGATGAAAGGTCCCTTGTCCTAATATTTATCCATTATTCATGTATGTGGTTGTACAGCCATAAATTACATTTAGATGTCCATTTTCCAACCTCTCCTTTATCCCTCAGAGTAACTTTGATATTTTGTTCATTTCTTTTGAAACTGGTATAATGTACATAAATGCCTCTCACTAGCTGTTCTGTACTGTGCCTCGTTCAAAAACCAGCCTGGTCTAAAAAATCTCCTTATATCTTCAAAGTGATGGGGCTTGTTGAATGGATCCATAAAATGAATTGGCTTTCTTCACAGAAACAATTATTTTTACAGCAAGCTGTTTATTGCAGCTCAGTTTCTACCTGTGAACTGTCAGGACCAGTATATTTAAAAACTTGAGCAATATTGGCACATTATATCTGTGTGATAATGCTGCACTCTGTATGTATCTTACTCACTGGCCTGCCCTTCTTTCCTAGCTGACTAAAAATGGATCTGTGGAATCAGACGAGGCCAATGCCCTCACACTGGATGACATCTCAGATGATGACTTGGACATAGATAACACAGAGGTGGACGAGTACTTCTTCCTCCAGCCACTGACCACCAAGAAGCGCAGAGCCCTGCTACGTGCATCTGGCGTCAAGAAGATTGATGTGGAGGAAAAGCATGAACTGAGAGCCATCCGAGTGTCCAGGGAAGACTGCGGCTGTGACTGCAGACTCTTCTGTGACCCAGAGACCTGCGCCTGCAGCCTGGCAGGCATCAAGTGCCAGGTAAACACGCCTGTATGTAATAAATTACACTAAACATTTCCGTGCCTTGCACACACTCATTTTGACTTACCGCTAACCCAGGCTCCCCCATGACAGGATTAATAACACACACAATTTCTTTTATGAATTTACTTGTTCATCATTTCACTTCATTCATTAGTAACATTAACTGCATATTGTTTTCCAGTGTTTAAAAAACTGCCATAACTAAAGCCTTTTCCCTACATGTGGTAAAGTTAAATCCAACATGGAAAACATTACATGGCAGACTGACAAGTTAAAATGCTGCTTAAGATGTTAGAGATATTGTATAATTGAGATATGGTCTGATAAAATGAAGACATCAACTACAAAATGGCAGACTTGGACTGAGCTGATAAGAGTGTTAATTTAGCTTAAGAAGCCCCATGCTGACAAGTTGGCCTAATTTGGTTTCACATTGAGTTCCGTTTGGATGCTGCAGTCTAAATGCAAGTTGGTTCTGTTTGGGTGCAGGTGGACCGCATGTCGTTCCCATGTGGCTGCACTAAAGAGGGCTGCAGTAACGCAGCCGGCCGGATCGAGTTCAACCCCATCCGCGTGCGCACACACTTCTTGCACACCATCATGAAGCTGGAGCTGGAGAAGAGCCGGGAGCAGCAGCAGCAGCAAAGCTCCACCTCTGCCCCCACAGCCAGTGGCTACCACAGCGAGACCAACGGCCACTGCAGCCCACTGGCCTCTGGACAACACACGCTGGAATATTCTCTGTCTGATCCTGTACAGCAAAGTGCCATCATGCACCTACAAGCTGTGGACGATATGGACGATGCCCTGGAAGAAGAAGAGGAGGAAGAAGAGGAGGAGGAGGAGGAGGAAGAAGAAGAGGATGAAGATGATGAAGATGAGAGCAGCAGTTTGTGCAGCCTGTCAGATTCGAGCACTCAGAGTCTGGCCAACAGCGACTCGGAGGAGGAGGAGGAAGAGGATGATGTTGACAACGATGAAGACAAAGCGGAGGAGTTTGAGGACGGGCTGAGCGCTGTGCCTGTGTCACGCAGCGAGGTGGTCCCCGCATCTTCTGTGATGTGCTACTCAGAGAACACGGTCACACAGGAGAACCAGACAAACGGCAACTCCTTCTTCATCAACTCATCCGCTGAGTATTATCAGATGGAGAACACTGCAGCTTCTGTCTTAGCTGCTGCTAGCCAGGCCAACGAGAGCTACGGAGGAGACTCCACTTTATATCAAGAAAGGGTTAACAGTTCAAATGGAGTGATGACACAGGGACCCTTTAACATGACCACCGAGCATTACGGTGACTACTCGCAGACACCTGAGGAACAATACGTCAATCACCATTTTACTCTCACTAATGGACCCTCGGCTATGATTGGCTGCTGCGAACCAGAACAGGACCAAAGTGTTCAGTCAAAAGGGACCTTCCACAGCCAGTCAGGGGAGTTGAGTCAGATGGAGTTCCAGAACTTTCTAAACAATAACACACAAGATGGCTACACAACAAACGGGAACTGTTTTGTGGTAGAGCAGCCAAAGGAAGTCCCTTCATTAGCGGATGCCACTAAAGGACCTCCAATGATGGAGCCTTTTGCCGAGCCAACACCAGTTTAATTACCTACACTACACCCAGTACGAGAAGTCATCTTTAAACTGGTGAAGTATGAAGCATTTGATTCAGATATCATGTAAACAGAGAGAATGGCCTTTGTTCCTGCACTGCAAGGAGTTTAATTTGATCACATTTACTTCTATGACGAAGATTCATACATATGTATTTTTCAATGAGCCAAGAAGGAAAAAAAAAGCTGTAATTTAAAGTGCAAAATGGGATCAGATAACAAACTGTAAGCTTTAGGCCTGTGCAATGTATCTTGTATTTCAAAAGTAAAAGTTCTAGTTTTGAGCAGATATTGTGGATAGAACTTTTCTATGTTTGTGTCGGTGGTGCAAAAAAATAAATTGCTGTTTATTATTATGTTCGGAAAAATGTGTATACTTAATTGTTTTGATAAAAAAAAGCATGTTATTTTGTAGCTTATGTTGGCAATATGTTTTTTTGTAAGAATTGCATTGATGTACTGTAAAAAAAAATGTTGAGTTCTCGTTGTTACATATGTATATCATGCTTTTAAAGCACTCGAAAAAGCATGAAGCCCGCTCTTAAAATGTTTGCTGTTTTGCCTTTGATTACAATACCAAAATCATGAGATTTAAGTTGTGAATATAATACATTTCATGAAAATGATGCACTTTTTCAAGGGGCTGATGCCACAGTGAACGGCAAATAGTCTTTTCACGGAGCACTGACAAGGTGGACTTTCTCTTATTGTATCATTATTTAATCCTCATCACAACATTCAGGTTCAGAAGAGTGAGAGAAAGGAAAGAGTTCTTCATTTCAGCCTTTCCAGCTATTATCTTTGGGACTATACAGGGACATGATGTAATGCACTTTGAAAAGCATCAAGCGAATTATGAAGCATCACATATCTTTGAAATGAAGTTGACTATATAAACGTGCTTAAATTATAAATCTGTGACATCTATGGAAACTTACTAAATACACAAATAGAATGAATATTTCTAATATGACATTTGTATCAAGATTATTACAGAACTAATCATATTGAGAAGATCTAGAGATGAAGGGAAGGAAGTAATGTATAGCAGCATCAGATAATTTCCCCATTTAATATGCTACTATATACTAAAAGTGAAATTAATGCAGTTCACTTGTACTGGAAGATCTGATATGCTGAAATTAAATTGGGTCGTAGCTATATCTGTTTATCTAATATAATGACAATAATTTTGATAATTTCTCTATATATGAACAAATTAACTAAGAAGACTAATTAGGTTGTCAAGTGCAATAGTGGACCATAATGGGTAACCTTCGAGCGATGGCCTTGTTTATTTGCAAAGGCTATTTTTTACAGAGGTCAGTCCTTCACTAGCCAGCTATTCCACCTCAGTACATTTATAGATGGGCGTACATTTTGACGTGAAGGCTCACTGAACGCACGAATACTGTGGCATATGTCTTTGTAGTGTTTAAAGAAAATATAGACTTTTTCAATTAGTTGTTTCTCAAAAACCATGCATAAGATAGGACAATCATATTCCTAGTGATTTCCCCAGTGTGCAAGAGAAACACTATACTGACCACAGCAGGTACAGAAACATAATCCTTTCACAGGAAACAAGGCCATAAATGAGTTACTTGTGGAATCAAAGCAGAAACCTGAATCACAGAACAAATGAGGGGAAATAGTGAATGTTCCTAGAAGAGAAAGATAGCAGATAGTGTGAAAGTAAACTGAAACATTGCCTTTGCAGTGGCTCACAGAAACAAGTGAATGCCTTTCTTTTTCAGTCACGACGTTTGGAGTCCTCTCTGAACGGGAAACCATGGGCTCCCACCATAAGCTAAAGTCCTTACACTTCGTTTTTGCCTTGGAAGACAACATCATGATATTTCTAGTCTGTTTTTTTTTTTTATTTACCTCTTGACTTACAGTGCTCGTATGGCCTCATTCTCTGGTGGAGTAGAAACAGTGTACAGCCTTCAGGCCGCAGCGGCCTGAGACAGCAGTGCTACAGCCTTTGGCAGCGGGCCTCATTCACCACTGCAACCCTGTTAGCATCCTGGGACATTCTGTTCGCAGTATTTATTATGAATGATCTATTGAAATGTGTATTTATTGTGGTCTCCTGAAACAGTAGCTATGTATTGAATAAAACCTTTCTTTGCTAACGGTGGCTTTCTTGTGTTTTTTATTCGAAAACCACAGGTTTTTTGTGTTTGGTTATAAAACTGGGTCTGTTAAAGAAAAAACTGCTAAATAAGAGTTGCAATGCTAAATAATATGTAGCACATTCATGTACCATCACATAATGCAGTTTGATAGTGACAGTAAATTGCTGGTTGATAAACTTTAATCCATATCTTTTTTAATCCATATTTTTGCTTGAGTAATTTGCTTCAGGTGGTAATTCCTGAAATTCTGTGCAATAACTAATTCTATTAAGGGGAATTTTAAAAAATCTGTGTAGGCCTCATTGACTAGATGACATAGTTATTCATCACCTTTTGATTTGTATTTTAGTGAAGCTTCTGATTCTTTGGTTTCAGTGGTAGATAAAACATGAATTTAGTGAATTTATTGGATGTTTGGTAGGGTTTTTCTAATATACTGAGGGAGAACGTTAGCCCCCCAAAAAATCTTAATCTAAAAATATATTTTTTTAGATTAATGCCTTAACTATTTTCTGTAGTAAATTCCTGTGATCAAGCTTTTAGTGGTTTTATGGCTATTTTCTTTGTGATAAAGTTATCTGAATCTAATCGTGTTAATCTGAGGTCATTGACTGGCATGATGTAAAAACACATCTGTCAAAAGGAAAAGTTTATGAAATTTGGGTTTTATTTTTTCATAAACAATTAAAAGGGCTTGAAATGACACTGCAGTTTTGATGCCTTGAGCTGCACCACTGTCAGTTCTGCTTATGCTGAAATTTGGACACAAACACTTGGCACATGATGCCCTCATCTGGTGAAAGAGGCAACCTGCATTTTTCTGCATTGCCAGTAAAAGGCAAGTCCAATTTGTCCATAGCTGCATTTAAGATAAAAATCAGTCTTCATAAAAAACACCCAAAGCAATCAAACAATGTAACAAAATACTCAAATCAATTCTGGCAACAATTTCATTTGGGCTGGGAGAGTTTAGTCTTTACAGCACTCCCTTTGTTTAAAATCCACTGATGTCTCCACATCAGGTTTGAATGAAAATCATTTGACCAAGAGTGTGAAACTGCTTGAAAAAAGCTTGAATGTGTAATGGATCCTCCCTGGAATATAAACAGATCTCACTGGTGGGGTGGGGAGAAATTGCACTTGGTGAAATCTGGGCTTATAAATACTCTTACAAAGTCTTTGGTGCATTAAAATGTGCAGGACACCTCAAATGAATTTAAAGAAATATGAAGGCCTCTTCTGACTTTTGCTCTGAAAAAAATGGTTAAATTTCTTCCAGTAACAGAAGGAACAAAAGCAAAAAAAGTGTGTAAAATATCTTCACTTTGAGCTTCAGTGTCTTCAGCATCCTTCCTGAAGGTGCTTTGTTACTTGTTGTGTATGTCTGTAAGTACTGTATGCACACTACTTCCAGCAGCAGTAACTTCACATAAAAAAATAAATTAAAATCTCTCATTGTGGTGTTCAGCGACTATAGTGCGTCGTGCGTCGTGCGTCGTGTGTGTGTGTGTGTGTGTGTGTGTGTGCCTGTGTGTGCCTGTGTGTGCCTGTGTGTGCCTGTGTGTGCCTGTGTGTGCCTGTGTGTGCCTGTGTGTGCGTGTGTGTGTGTGAATGCGTGTGTGAATGCGTGTGTGAATGCGTGTGTGAATGCGTGCATGTCACACAAGTCCTCTCAGGTAAACACCCACTGTTGATATCTGTCTGCAGAGTTGCATGTGACCAGAGAGGGGTTTTCTAAACGAGCGCTGAGACACAGCCTCCAGGCCACATTATATAAGAGCTGGTCCTGCACATCCAAAAGGAAAGAGAGAAGCAATTAGAACCAACACTGGAAACCAACACTAGATAACACTACAGAAAAGCCCCACTCTTCACTGAAATAAACATAACTGTATGTGTTATATAATCTTTTCATCTGAATAACTTTGGACCGTTTCTGATGATCCATTTATTACAAAACATTCACACAATATAAAGGGTAGCTGGAATTTTTACATGGTGTAAAGAAATTAGAAATGTATTAGGATTCTAAATAATAGATATGCTAGATGTTTGAGCCTCTCTTTTTAAAATACCATAATAATGGGATTCTGCTGCTGATTAAGGTTGCAAAGTTAGTGCACAGTGACATGACTAAATCCAGGTTGTTATTTGTGCAAACCATATGTTTTCTATCCATTATTGATAAGGTGAAGGTCTTTTGAAAGTCTGAGTCCTGAGCTTTGTACTAGTTTTCAGAGATTCTTCAACCTGGGACCAATTCTCTCCTCTTTAAGAGTGAACAGTGTAAGCAATAGCAAACTGCTCAGATTTATCCATTTCTGTAGAAACTAATTATTGAAAAGTTAATAACATTTTCTTTACAGTGGGTGTATTAGGAACCAGAGGCTGCAATGTCTTATATATGTGTTAAAATAGCAGTGAATAAGCTTTTTTTGGCTTATTATTCCTGCAGGTACCTCACCATGTTATTTGAAAGTAGGTTTCAGACCAAAAACATAAAACAGCCAAAACATTGTGTTAGACATCTCTATTCATTTCATGTAATATCTGTGAGGTATTTGTCTTAGAGACATTAAAAGGTTTGGACTATTTTTTCCTCCATCACCACAACAGGAATCTATTCTGACTAAGTTTCTGTAGGACAATGTATTTCAAATCAAACTGAATGACTGTTCACATCTTTATAATTATAAATTCCTCTTTTAAGGTTCACTACCTCCCGCAGCTCCCATTTCTGTTCAGCTCCAGCGAAGGTTTTGTGGCCTTTATATTGACATTCTTCCAGTTTCAGTGGTCCGTCTTTCCCATGCAGACAGAGCTCCTTCTGAATGTTGTGTCTGATTTCATGGTGCGTTGAATATTCGAAATACTGTGGGAATATTAAAAGAGTAAAGAAACATGTGGTAAATAACAAGAAAATGCAACAAGTGTACTGAAACCTTATACTGCATTTTAACTAAATGTCCTAAAGTAACCAGACACTCCTAAATTAATGAATTAACCCCTTAAAGGCCAACACATTTGTTCCATTTGTACACATAGCATGTATAATCTCTATAGAAAAGCTCTGCCAGTACAATGGGATTCTCTGGTCACACTGCCCAAAGCTAAATGTAAGCTAGAGGGCTTTTAATCCCCCCAGCATTGAGCTGTGGAACATCAGAAATGCATTCTCTAGAGTGAAGGGGCTTCCTGTAATATCCTTATTTAAATTTGTGACTAATCATCCATCATTACCTCACTAGGCGGTATTACGGCTGAATACAATAAAATCCTCACTGCAATCTAGAGTGAAGCCTTTCCAGAAGAGTAGAGGCTGTTACTGCCACAGTAAATTCTCTAGTGTGTGTGGCGTGTCCGGTTTCTGGGTGCCACCTGAGAATATGTTGATGCATTTAAAAATTATTATGAATCAAATTTTAAATCTTGTACCCTTGGACTCCACATAATTTCTATAGAGGGAAATGTGCTGTGTGCATATGTATTTGTTATTATATGTCATTCAACGTGTATGAGCCTTGGTTAATTTCACTTTCACAGACAATTTAATTTGCAGTTGCAAGGACTTAATAATTTGCTGACTGCTGTTCGAATCTAGTTTACACATCAGTGCTGCTTTGCATTGCAGTGCTGTAAAAGCTAAATGGATGGTGTCCGTGGCATGTGTTCATGAATATTTGCTGCTGATTGTACCGCCCAGATGCCCTCTCACGCATACATATGTGTCCATGCTGCCTTAATGAGTAAAAGTGGAGAAAGTTTCCTTAAAGTGTGTGTGAGCACGTGCAAGGCATTTATGATTTTTCTGGACAGCACAAGTGGTTCTCTAATGTAACATCTGATCTTGCACTCTGAGCTGAGGTTACTCGAATGCCTAAAATAAAACGCCTATATTTAATTCTTTTTATTAGCTTTATTTGTATATTTTACCAGATACAGCTGTCCTTTTAAAAGGCCTTTGCTGAAGAAATGTGTTGTAGATTAGACTATAAAATCGTGGCTTAAAAAGACAAACCTTCCAAATACTCAAAATAGACTTCAATACTAATGAGTATTTCAATGATGTTGGCCAGTCTTAATATTGTCCATGATTTTGGAAGAAATGTTGGTGTCCAACCCTTTTGAAACAAACAATGAGTTTGGAAATGTTTTAAATATATATAAATATCTATTTTTTTTAATGGAAAGAAGCTCTTTGCATAAGCATTCAAACCTATGTGCTTTCAAAGCTCCAGATTTACAAAAATGACTAATTAATCATGAATTACACAAAGGTAAAACTTATTTGACCATAATTAAACATAAGCAGATGCTACTTGTGAGTCCTTATATAAGCTTGTCTCTCTAGATATAAGAAGTAACCTCAATAAGGGCTTTCTTTGTTGGAAAATCACTGCAATGTGTTGAAATGAAATTGTACTGAAATTGTAAACAGCAAAAATACAGAATAAGGTTTAATACATTAAATACCATTCTTAAACCTGGACAAATAAATTTTACTTGAGTTCATGAGTTTCTAATTAATATTTCAGTCACTGGTCACAGACTGTGAAGCACTAATACCTGGTTCCCTCCCATGCCATGGCAGGGGTACATGATGAGGGGTTTACCGCCCTCATTGTTCTCTCCGGCATCCAGACATGAGTCCTTCCCAAGATTCTTTATCTGTAGTGAGAGGCAGCGAGAGAGAGATTCACGGTCAGAAACTAAGACAGAAAATAAGAAAAGAGCAATGAGTCAGACAGAGAGAAAGAGGGCTAAGTAAGCAGCGGAGTCAGAACAGTAAGGCCCAAGCTGTTTAAACATGAAGCCAAGCTTTCTCCAAGACCCACTGCAGAGAAAGAGGTATAGCGGGAAACCACAGTGGCCAGACACAACATTCTGTGGTCTGGAGGGGTGGAAAGGGGAGGAAAACAAAGAATTGGAAAAGGGGTGGAGGGGGGCAGTTGAAAAACTGAAGCCAAATGAAAAGAAAAAGAAAAAGAGAGAGGGAGAGAGAAATGAAGAATGCAAGATTTAGAGAGAATAAGAATGTGAGGGATGTATATATATATATATATATATATAAACCGAGACAGAAAAAGCACAGGGAACAGGAGACATGAACATGAGGTTGAGAGAGCGAAAAAGAAAAATCCTTAACACACAAACACACAAACACACAAACACACAAACACACAAACACACAAACACACAAACACACAAACACACAAACAC
>JBBKCR010000002.1:13728248-13747912 GCA_037577295.1 Ladigesia roloffi | reverse complement strand
GAGACAGACAGATAGAGAGACAGACAGAGAGACAGACAGAGAGAGAGACAGACAGATAGAGAGAGAGACAGAGAGAGAGACAGAGAGAAAGAGAAAGAGAGAGAGAAAGACAGAGTAGAGAGAGAGACAGAAAGAGACAGAGAGAGAGAGAGATAGAGAGAGAGACAGAGAGAGAGACAGAGACACAGAGAGAGAGAGAGAGAGAGAGAGAGAGAGAGAGAAACAGGGACAGAGAGATTCAGAAACATTGAGAGATTCAGAAACATTAAGAGAGACAGAAACAGTGAAATGGAACAATGGTAAGGAGAGATGGAGGAAGAGAGATTAATGTCCCTGTTCCATGGCCATAAAATCAGGGCATACGACCATAAGCTGCATGCATCCATGAAAAATCTGCGCTCTAGTGGATGATCGACACTTTTTACAACAGAAAAGGCCAATAAAAATGGGTTTGGTGCTCCGGAAATTACCCAGTCAAAATTATAAGGACATGAAGAGACTTGTTTAATTAGCCAAACAAAGACAAACCTCTTCCTCCCCTCCTTTTCCCCTCTTCAATCAGCCATATTAACTGGGCAGACATGCAGAAACGTCTCAGGAAAAAGGCAGCCTGTGGTTTTTCAGAGCTGTCTTGTATAACACCAGCAGCCAAAACTACATGGTACGCTTTGCTTTCAACCTTCATCTAATGGCAATGAAATTTTAAATTACTTTTTTTAAGCCATTGTTTTATTTCCCTGTTGGTTCTAATATTAGAATAAGATTTGATACCCAGTGCTCATCGCCGTAGATTACAATAGGAAGGCACTAGATGGCGCTACACTTACAAGTCAACAAACAATGAAATGAATGACACTTAATCCAAGAGCCAACTGGAATACTGTCTGTAATGTATTTCTAGTAGGCTACAGTTTATTCATCATTAAATGCAGTGTTTTCCTTAAGGAAAAGCAAACACAGGCCAGTTTTCACAGCTCTAAATAGATCTAACCTTTGATTTCAATTATACAAATACCTTGATTCTGCCAAATACCACATTAAGGACTAAATAAAGTGATGTTTCTCATTTAGTGAGACATTTTACACCCCATCAGTTATTTGTAGCATTAGCATTACACATGAGGGGATGAGTCATGAGCACTACAACTGTTTTAGCTGTGATTTTGTGCTTTTTGCATATGATTCAGCCAACTCATACATTACAAGCTAACCCATTTGTTACTTTGTACCTTTAGCATTTTTTGTGAGGTGATCAAAATATTCATAATCTCCTCCTTTAAAGAATTTCTTCTGTGATTGTGTGCATTTAAGGGATTAAAACCAAAGTACAAATTAAAATACATTTTATACTAAAGTTCAGAGTGATAGTTTGGCTAATGTACTTTCTTCAATAAACAAATGCAAGCAATTAATCAAACCATGTTTTGAGTAAAGTTTTACACTGGACCTACAATTAAAACATTTTTGAATAAAAAATATTCATTAAAAACCCACCAGTTGGCACTGTTCAAACTATACTGAATAATCACTACTACTGTTTTAAACGAAATGCTGCAAATTCTAGTGAGGTCATTAGTTTAAAATTAGTATAAGAGGAAAACTATGATTTGACTTTTTGCCAAACTATTACAACGACAATGGGATACATACTCTGGAGGTCTGGTATCAGGGCCGAGGTCTCTGCTTAGTGAGATACGGTCACTGGCATACAAGTTAAAGCAGTGCTTCTCCTCGCCTCGCTCCTTCTCTTTCTGTTCATCTGGGCTTAGGTTGTCTGTGTGAAAGGGTTTCCCAGAGGCCCCCGGGGCACTGGGGTTCTGTGAGGGTCTCTCCAGCGCAGGCCTCAGCTCAGCAGCTGTGTAGTAGCCAGGCAGACATGACTGGCTGCCCCTGCTCTCCTGCTGCCTGACTGGGGCTCTAATCTGCATCTTTGGCATGGCGTCCCTGAAGTTATTCACTGCCCCCATTACCATGCCCAGCACGGCATCCCGTTTCCCCACGATCCCCTTCAGCCACGGCTCCTCCTCCTGCGGGCCCTGACTGACCACCTCTCTCTGCATCAGGAACACAAACGTCACAAACACCAGGGCCACCATGGCAAGCTTCCATGGATGCAAGCGCCTGCGCAGCAGCCTGCGGAACACAGTCATTCTTCTGTGGTGGGAATGAACAGAGGAGTGTGTGTGTTTGTGTTTAGGGTGTTGTAGATAAAGCTTCACCTGACGCACACCCTGTGAGTAACATCACTGACTGCTAAACCTGCAACAAGAGAGAAGAAAGGCAGTGAGGTTCACTGTAATCACAACCCGGAGGGCATTATACAATTACAGTTCTAAGAACATTGTAATCTCAAAAGAAAACCCAATTTAAACACTTCGGAGTATAAGCTGGAGGGAGGAAAAAACCTTTTGCTCATTTTAACTCCAATTCCAGCATCTGGGTTATCCAAAATAAACGTTTTCATTGATATTTAAGACCTTTTTAGAGAGGCTGGGAAATTATTCTCCAGGAGAGAAAAATGTTTTTGCAAGCACATTATGCCCTTTTTATACATCCTCTAGGAATTCACCATGAAGGTTCCTCATCTCACCAACATACAACATCCCACTACAGCCAGCGGAAAAATCTACTCATAATATTTGAGATTCCAGAGTTTGGTTCTCTCCACACTTCATGTGACAAATTAAATTGGTGTTTTCATGCTGGGGGCAGGAACAAAGCAAAGACTCCCAGCATGGAACTGAATGGCAGTCTAGATCTTCAGCTGGTCAGGTTTTTTTTATACCTAGAACAGTCATCATGAGATACTCAGGCACTAACATTACAGCCACAGTCTTACCTGCACCTACTGCCAGCAAGATGTGTCAGTTAAAACAATCAGATGTTTCTTCGAGCTCTGCATTAGAATATTATCCCAAGCAGAATTCCAGCTCTCCAACTAGGTGAGATCTCCTAGATGTCACAGCCAGCTGCAGTAATCTCCACACTCTACTTCCGTCTCGTTGGATCCAGGTGTACTACTTTCAGGTAGAGGGTGGAACCCACCTCCTGCTGCGCACGCGTATTAGAGACCACCGTTCCACCCATCCACTCCACATCGGAACTTAAGTCTGTAGAGATTGTAAAGAACCAGCCAAAAAGCAGCCAAAGCACCTTTCCTAATTATTAGTGTGGTCTTGAAATAAAACTTAAAAAGTCCCAACAAAACTCCATCCTTTTGTCTGGTTTGTGTTGGATATTGAATGACTGTATCCTAAATTCTCTCAGAGGGTGTTCACAGTCTAGGCGAACACAGGGGCAGGACTGGAGAGGGCTGTCAGCAGGAGTGTGAGGGAACAGCCGTGTGACCGTGAAGTTTGTTTCAGCTTTACAGCAGGAGCTCACTCACTGGAGCCCACTCTTAACATGCTTTTTCTTTTCCCACTCGTTTTCCACCTACTACACTATGATTGGCCCGTAGCTCACGCCCATAACCAATTCCAAATGCTGCCAGCCAATCATAAAACAAAACTTTCAAGATTGCTAACCAACCTCGCAAGGAGGGCGTGGCTTGCCTTAATACAGGTGTGGACAAAATCGAACCGCATCGAATCACGCTCCTTCAAAAGTAGCGGTAGGAAATGTTAATAAAAAGTTAAATAAGAAATCTAAGATTCATTGCAAAAATAAATTGAAATAAATAAATGAATCATGTATTAATTAAGCAGATGTGATGTGTCTTTTTTGCCGTAAGCATGTCCGAATCTCCTAGTAACCTTGGCGACTGACATTCCTAACTACCAAGTGAGGAAGGAAAACACAAAACAATATTAAAGAAGGTAAATCGTGCCACTTTTCAATGAACGTAGCATGTAAGATTAAAATAAACTCACCGTTTCATGCGTAAAAGTTGGGGTTTGAACCACATAGACAATGAATTCAAGACGCTCGCGTAGTTGGAAGGGTAAATGAAAGAAAAGTGGGCGAGCTGGCCATTTGAGAAGTGGAGCAGCAGGGAGGCTTTGAGACTCCAGCTCGGGGCGCACATCTTTTACCAAGAAGGGGGAACCAGGCTCAGTTCTCCTGTGACTCTCGCTCCCCCCTCAACCCTTTAAAACACCTCACTGAACAAGCAGGGCTGGGACGGTGCAGCTCATTCACAAAATAAAATGTAACCCATTGATAGTGACTCCCTGAGCAAAACACGTGGCAAAAACGACTTTTCATCAATCACTTTCCAGAGGCATGTTGAAATATGCAGCACCAATTGCGATCACCCTCAGTGGTGGTGGATCATCCCCCACAGAGGATACTCACGTACAACAAAAAAGTTTTATGGTAAGAAAAGCTTATGGTTGAATAGAAGGAAGGATCCCTTGGGAATGAAAACAAGAGTTCAGTGAACCTCCCCCCAATCATCAGACACACGGTTAAGAGGAGTTGAATGTCCTGGAAGGCTGGTGTTTGTATTTTTTTAAATGTAACATTTAAAAAAATTTTATAAACACATTTTTAGGAATAGTAATTAAAATAATGTATTTTACAATGTTTAATTATAAAACAGTAAGCACAACAATATACCAAAATTATGTGTTAATGGGTCATTCTGTGAAATCAGTACATTTTGCTTCTCAGAGTATAATCAGAATCACAATCGTGTTTATTGGCCAAGTATATGCGTGTACATATACAAGGAATTAGGTTCCGATCGATGGTGTTTCAAGCACAACCTTAAATAAACACAATATATACTGTAAGATCACCATAATACCAGCTACATGCACAAATTGAAAACATAACATTAGCATGACTTCTATAATCAATACTGCCTTAAATTAATTATTATTTTCCATGGTTCAATTTGCATTTATGTTGATAAGGCAGGGATTTTGGCCTGTCCCTCACTATAGAAGTTCTTTTTCAGCAGGTCTTCTTAATAGTATATGTTTGGAAAAATGATGACATTTTCACATTTGTATATAATTCTAAAAGCAATCTCATTGTTGAACAATATATTTTGCATAAAAACATGTCCTCTCTATAAAAATTAATTCATTTGATCAGTGTCCTCTAATTTCAAGACCACCTTGTTACTGACACAAAAAGGCACATTCCAGCAGTGACATAATTTATAGGACATTACATAATTTACAGTAATAAAAAAAACGAGGAAGAAAGATTTTAAGATTTTAAAGTTGAAAATTTACTGATTTTGTGGAATGAACCTCATACAAAATATCACTTTTTATGAACACTGTTTTTTTAACTAATGTTTTGCCTCTGACACATACACACACACACACACACACACATACACACACACACACTTATGATCTTAAAGCAGCTCTTGCTTTGTCCAATATGTCCTTTCTTATCCTCGGATATTTAGGGTGCGCATCCAAGACCTGAAAGAAAGAGATATGCTTTGAAATTTCTGTTGATAACGGTTTACGTGACTCTAGAGAAATCCTTAAGGAGGAATAACAATGGATTTTACTTACTTTGTGACAAATATCTATGGCGTCCACATATCTCTTAGCCTTCAGATAGTTGAATGCAAGCTTGTACCCTGGAACAGTAAGAAATGATTGGAGACCAAGGCAAATTATTGTAGGCAACGCAAGAAAACGTGTATATTTAAGACATACCAATGGTTGGATTGGTCTGATTGCCATATTTCCAGGCCATTTCGTAGTTCATAGCTGCATCTCTAAATGATTGTTCCTTCTCCATGATGTACCCCATGTATTCATATGCTTTGCAACATGACTGAGGAAAACAAACATCACAAAACATACATATTACACTCCTTCAATGCTTTTGAGAAACTCACTCTGTTCCCAAACAAGGAAAACAAAGCAGTTAGTTTTATAGAGAAACTTAAGCCCAATTCTACATGAATAGTACCTCCTAAACAAGCATTAAGCATAGTCCTACATTACACTTTAATTTTAATTTAGAATCTTAATTCAGAATCATTTGTAATCCAGGAACACCCACCTACACACACACCTACGTACTTATCTCTCAATACTAAATTTGTCCCATTTTATGGTAAGTCTGTCATTTTATACTGTCGGCAGGCTTACACATACAAACTCCTACATGGCATGACATAAAAATAAATGTCATTAAGGGGTTTAGGGATCACTTTAGAGCTGGACAAAATCATTTCTCCATGAAAGGTTATAGAGCTTACCACATCAATAAGGTTCCCCTGTAGTACAAACTAAAGAACCAAGCTAAGGAAATGAAGAGACTTTTTCTTCTAAGAGAACGCTGACCTTATTGTGGCGCAGGCAGCGCTTTAGGAGTTCTCCTGCCATGTCATATTTGCCTGACTGGATGTAGATATCTGCCAGGAGCAGCCAGCTTTTCTCAAACTCGTCTGCATCAATGATGTTCCAGTTCATCTTGGCAATGCGCTTGAGCTGGTTCCTGGCACGTGGAGTCTGTTTCAGGATCATGTAGGCTGTGGCCATAGCCAGCAGTGCAGGAACGTGGTCTTTCTGTAACATAGGAGAGTGTGGAAGGATTCAGGGTCACAATGATGGAACGTTTCTGGTTGGGGATTAGATTAATTTTAGCTTAATTTTGAAACCTGAAACTTCTACATAATTATTTCTGTTCGGTGAAAGTCTTTTGACATTTTTAAATAAAGGTTTGGAGTGGAGTTTTTGTTTGCATTTTTAAATGGTCTTTGTTTTTTAATTGTACAACAATCAATCTTTGTAAATAAGTAGTTTGTCTCATTGTAAGAGGTCTGCACTGTCCCTACAATCAACACAATTTCGCCATGCTTTTATCTTGCCTAAAGAGATTCTAAAAACATACAGTGGGTAATACAGTCAGTCATTAAAATTAAAATGTTGTAAATATTTTGAATTATTTTACAATTAATTAAAATAATGATGAATTAATTTGAATTACTTTTTAAGTATGTTATTTTGCTGGACTCCTGGTTGTTAAAATGTTCAGCAGGTATACTGTTCAATGAGAAGTGAAGAGAAACGTTAGTGAAATCTTGTTAGGTTGGAAAATTATGTTTGCGCAAGGTTCCGCATACAAAGGTGTGTGCTCATGGGTGTGCATGAATTTAGGCATTTTGTTTGTCCATGTGCAGTTTGCTTTGTTAAACTGCTCCTCACACACCTCACTATTTGCAATCTCAGTAAACACTCCAAGGGCTTTCTCCACGTTGGCCTTCTGCTTGGTGGCCAGGTAACAATAATGCTCCAGAATACGCAACTGCACGTGGCCTTGAGGAGTCTGTGGCTTCAGCTCCTTCAACAGCTTCTCTGCTGTTCGCACAGCCAGCTGTTCTGACTCCTGCTTCTCAGTGGAGTTCCTTATATTGTAAAAAAAGAAATAAAATTTAAAAAATGAAACCACAGCTTTACCCCCATCATCTTTTTTTTTTCTTTGTTAATTAATGAACTCACATTAGCCACTGAATTATGCCTTAAGATTATTAACTGAATAATAAACTACGGTTAAAAGGCTACACTAACATTTGTACACAATTAGTACACAAGGTTTATGCATACCAAACACTATTTAATAACTGACCAAGTTTTTAACACTATTGGTTTTACAAATGTGAAGTATTTCTGTTTTTGTTTGATCAATAAAACATTGCGCATATCAGTGGGGAATATGAGAGTTTAGTTCTTGATATTTTCAGCCTTAATAATAATTCAACTTAACAATAACATTCACAGTAAATGTAATTTGCAAAACCACTGCAAAAATGTAATCACAAATGTATCTTACACATCACTTAGCACTGCCCGTTTTTTTTTATGAATGATAGATGGTTTACTTGCTATTTTTGCATTATTCTTTCTTCTTTCCATGTATCTCAATAACCTACTCTACAAAGGACTTTCTGTTAGACTGCAGAGTGTTTTCTCACCCCATGTCTCCATCCAGGTTCTCAAATACCTCGCCACCCATAGTCTCATTGTCTGGGTTTAGACAAATCTCAATCATGTTGTACACTGCATTCTGACCCCAGTCGTTGTCTTTACGAGCCTTATTGAAATGTCGTAAGCCATCATTGGGTTCCCCTGTGTACCTAAGACGTATACAAAAATAATCATCATTCAACAAATCGTTTTTTAATAACAGCTGTTTCATTCTTGCCAGTTACTGACGACAACGGTCAAAATTCAGCATAGTTCCCTTCCAAACACACTAAAATGGGCAGTTAACAGGTGACAAGACCCAGGAGCGTTTAAGCAGGGAGAAAACCACACTGTGCTGGACACCAGCCCCTGAAGACTGTAGCTGGGAATCGCTGGGGTAAGGCATAGACAAGGGGAGACATTCATAATCATAATAATAATTATTTCTCTGTTAATTTAGACACACTCAATAACTAACATGCAATTAATAAATACTTGTTAATTGAACTACAGTTGCCACATCATAATGACATGACTGAATGAATAAAACACATCAGCATAAAGCTTTCATTCTGAAACCTGCTCCATTCAACACTAACGTAAATATATTTAGTGCACTGTAAACTTGTTGCCTATTAACATAATGAGCTCATAAGACTAATAATAATAAAGGGCAAACACAATTTTGAAAATATAGTTCAGATTTTGATTCCAATACACAAAATTAAACATTTGAACGGATACTTGGTTGGTATACCAAAGATACAGCAGAAGTGCAACTTTTAGCTTTAACTGAATTTACATTTATTGTCTTCTCTAGACATTGCACTTGGCGTCTTTCCAGGAGGAAAAATTCTCTTACTTCTTTGCAGCAAAATGTTGATTAGGTATTTCCTCCATACTCACAGACATTTTCACCAACACTATATGTGTGGTGGCCTGAATAAAATAACTGCAGAATTCTTGCTGTAGAAATGTGTGCAGCCTTCCTTCTCCCAAAGTGGTGGTATCTTTAAATTACTTACAAGTATTCACAAGACGGATGGGTGAAATTCAGTGAAAAGCAAAATACTTAACAGTTTAAATATGTACTAAAGTCCTACTGGTGGACCATAATATAATGATGGTGTGTGTGAACATTTCCCAGAACCTTCACTGAATTCTACAGAGTATTCATACCACAGGTAAAGGCCTTTGCAGTAGTTGTATCCAGGATCAAACTTGGCCCTTGGTGAGTGTTTCTCAGCCATCTCCAGAAACTTTGGAACCTCTTCCAGTTTGCCAGCTCTGCGTAGCAGGTCAATCAGCCGGGACAGTGTTGGGTAGTTGTCTGAGACAGAAGAGACATGGGGAAAAACATTAGCAAAAACCCACACCAGTTCAACACAGAGCTCTGCATTTAAGCTGGGTGCTCAAGTTTCATTCAGCACTCCCTTATTAGCATCGTTCTGATGGGGCACTGGGTGGAGGTGATGAAAGGGCAGTGGATGGCTTTTGGGAGGGAAGGCAAAGCCTGTCACACCTGGTTTCCTCTCCAGCAACTGCTGGAAATGGAAGACAGCCTGCTCATAGTCTTGTTTCCTGAACATCAGATCAGCCATCATCTACTGACACAGAGCAGACACAGGAACACTGGTTGGTAGATATTTATGCAGCAAGCGCCCAAATTCGATAGGAACATACTGAAAAACACTGACCAGCGTTGCAGATTCATTGACTTGGTCATTCTTCAGGATGACACTGCACTGCTGCTGACAGGCCTCCAAATCATCTAGAGTTAGATACAGCTGGGCTAGCTCCAACATCACCTGGTTTAAAAGTTACATTTTAAAGTTAACAGAGATTTATTTAGTAGAACATCTGCTCCCAAAAATATTTTAAAAATGGTGTCTTTTTTTTTTGTAAACTGACATATATATGACAGACATTAATATGGAATATTATATAATAATAATAATAATAGGAAAATTTGATACATTTAAAACATAGTTCAATTTAATCCAGAAGTGATCAGGGTAAGAAAGGGTGATATGACAAAACATCACAATATGTCAAGATTTGATACATATGTACATATTTCATGCTGGAATAAACTAAAAAGAACTGGTATCGGCACATTTAAAGAAACTAAACTTTAGATAAACTACATACTCCAACATGTTCAAAATATATTGTGATATAATGTAACAATTTAATGTGATAATGATTATCATATTGCCCCACCCCTAGTTCAATGTTCAACAAAAAGCCCCATCGGACCCAAAAGGAGGACTAAAAGGAAGTTGTGGAGCTCCTGATATGCAGCTGCAGAGCGGTGAGCACACAGCACACACTGATCCAGCCATGCTGACCTTGCTGTCATTCTCACTGTAAACAAGAGCTTCTTTGTAGAACTTGACAGCTCTTTCGTAGCCACGCTGGTTGCTGCAGTGTTTGGCGATTTCGGCACAGATCTCGGCAGCAAGCTGCTTCTGCATGGGTACAGCGTCTGGCTGCTCTAGCTGCGCGCGTTTCAGGACCTTTGCCTGTACTTCCCTCGCCTGAGGAAACACAAAGGACTGTAACGTCAGTTTAACACATAAACTGGCTTTAACTGGCTTCACCAGACACACATTTTTTCAACATGCAAGTGACTCAATAATCACCAAGTCAAGCAAATATAGACTGATTAAATAAATTCATTTACACAATCAAGAGACTCACACGATGTAGTGACAGCAAAGC
Source organism: Ladigesia roloffi (assembly GCA_037577295.1). Classification (NCBI taxonomy): domain Eukaryota; kingdom Metazoa; phylum Chordata; class Actinopteri; order Characiformes; family Alestidae; genus Ladigesia; species Ladigesia roloffi. The sequence goes on along the minus strand of JBBKCR010000002.1, from coordinate 13,737,302 downwards.
TTCATCATTTTTATTAACTTTACTCTGAATCTTGGCCAACAGAACAAGGTAACGGCAATCCTCAGTTAGCAATGGTAGTTCATTCACTAAAACGTAGAGAAAAAAAAATACAACATTAACATCAACAATAGAGGAGAGAAATAAGCAGTAGTAAGGAATAGGTTTTGGGACTGAAACTCTAGGATTATTATTTATGTTTTAATCTCAGGGTGCATTATTCAGTAACTAATGTAAATGATGAATCCATATTAAGAGTGATTAAATAAAATGGAAAATGCTTTAATGAATAAAATATGCATGTACAGGTCAGTTTCCTACCAGGATCATGGGTGAGAGCCTCGTGCAGAACTCTCTCACAGCGCTCGTACTGTCTCAGCTTCATAAGCAGCTCGGCCAGGTCATAGCGAAGGAAGTTCTGTTGACCACTCCTCAGAGCAGCCTCGTAGTAGTTTATGGCCTGAAAAACAAACATTCAACACTGGCTTAAACCAGATTTTTTGAATTATGTGCATTCATAGTCATAGGCATTGGTTGACCTCTAACAGAGCAATTCCAAATCAGTGTATGAAGTTATTAGTACCAGTATCAGTGCAGTGTATCAAACAATAGCTGGTTAGAACAGTCAGTTTTATCTGACGTGTTCCATCAACACAGACACTGGGTCAAGCTGTTTGTCAGTGTCATTTATATAAAAGCCCTTACTTATCACTCTTATCTATTTGAGATACTGATCTGAGATTAGTTGAATCAATACTTTTAAGAATACGCTTATCTGTCAGATAAGGACAAGCCATGGATTTACTCCTCTTCATTTGAAAGGAACATTTTTAGGGCATTGCTCCTCCTTGTTTGTTAATGAAGTCTGAGTAGGAGAGGATGTTTTGGTGAACAGAATGCTGAGAATGTTTCTCCCCCTGTGCTTACCTTAACATAGTTGTGGGTCTTGACAAGAGCTTTTCCAATCTTGCTGGCCACAGCACCATCTTTAGGATTTCTCTTCAAAGCTTGCTCATACACCTCGATGGCCAGCTCAGGCTACAAGCACACAATTTCATCTTCAGACATAATGGCACAGATTGTGGGCCACAGACATTCCTGGCTAAACTATTACTCTGAAGCAACACAAGACTATGTTTACCATTTTGTAAATATTTGTACAAGGGTTGGGACAAGCATTTGAAAACCATACACTTCAATATGGCTTAACTAACTTCCAAGCATAAGGCTTCTTCCCCATTGACAATATAACAAAAGGAAAGGCTGAGTGAGCTTTAAAATGGGTCTTAAACAGAGAGAACGATGACCATGAGGTCACTGAGGTGCTGAGGGACCACACTAAATTATATGTCTTTCAGTGACATCACTCTCAGCTGACCCATATTGGTTGACCAAAGAGTGTATACTGGAGATTTTAACAGAAGGTGCTTAAAACGGTAGGGTGGGGAAAGGTCATGTAGAGTCAGGTTTCTCAAACCCAGGCTTTTGACTGGGCCTCGAATCTACAGTCGATGCAGGCCATTGGTCCGCAATTGGGTACTTAACATCATCTAATGTGGCCCAATGGGCCTTGGTGACAGGCTGTGATAGATAGGTGGGCCTTAATGTTGAGCTTTATATGGAAGATAGTTTTTCCTTAAGTGCTGGGAATACATGAGCAGTATGGAGACATAAACTAGAGGTTCCATATCTTTCATTTTAAATATGAATTGAAGCCAGGAAGTGTTGTTTAATTAATGAAAAAAGAACTGAAGTACAAAACAGAGTATAGGAGGTAAGGTGTGAACCAAATATGTGATATGTCATGCTTAAAGGTTAAATGGACATTTCTAAAAATAGTATGTGATTTTTGCTTCTGTAGAGAATGTGTTTATTTAGAATTATTCTTCACCATGTGTATGTAGAAACCTTTCATTACATGCAATTATGGAAAACTAAACACAAGATGACTTATTCATTTTCAGCTATTTCAGCATAATTAACAGAATTATATGAGACAGTTAGGTGACTTTCAAAGGGAAGTTGTTTAACCTGATTTAACTATGTGAGGGAGTTAGGCCTAGATCAAGCTGACAGATGGATTGATTCGATTTTTTAATGAGTACAGACAGAACTAGGTACAGTGGAGTAATAAGTTAATTAAAACCACCCGAGTTAATACCAACCTCTTGGATGTTCATGTTGGCATCTCCTAATAGGAGATACGTATGTGAGCTGGGCATCTTTTCCACCAAATCTCTAATAGAAATAGAGGCACATGTATTACGACTGGAAGAATGCAAGAGTAGCTGTACAAGTGCAAGTTTTTTTCTTTTACATTTACATTTACAGCATTTAGCAGACGCTTTTTATCCAAACTGACTTCCATTCCCTACCTACAGGGGACAGTCTCCCTGGAGCAACTTGGGTTTAAGGGTCTTGCTCAGGGACCCAGTGGTGGTGCTGGAGGTAGGATTTGAACCCACGACCTCATGGTCCAGAGGCAAGTGTCCTACCCACTGAGCTACCTCCACCCCTTTTAATATGTATGTATAATGGTATATGTATTTTTTTTTTAGAGTTGGGGGATTAGGTGTGAATACTTGGTGCTTCTCTGTATTAAATTACAATTTAGCCAAGACTTGTCAACAAGAGAGGTACATTTAAGAGGAAGACCTGCGAGCCTCAGTGGTGACAAATAAATGGGGCTTTTATTGAATTATATACAGAACATGCATGAGTGGACAAGTTTCCATTTGATTTTCTGTGAACTTCTGTCATCATGAATGAGAGCCAACAGACTATTTTTCATTACAGGAGCTGAGTTAGAAGAACTCAGGTGCACCTATCTCCTTCAGGAATACACATGCACTGAAATCTTATTTTTAGGGAAGCTTATTTTTGCTCTATTAAAAACTGCAGCCTGAATTAATATTGTGGAGCTGCAACTTACAACTTCTTGTTGTAAGTGTTGTTTTTTAGATTCACTTGATGCATTACTTTAACGAAAGCCAGGACTTTTCAGGCTTCACATTCACTAGAACATGTGGTTTAGAAAAATGGCAAATTGTAAAATATATATCCTGCCTGTTCTTAGAGAGCTTGCTGAATCTGTTACATGTGTATGTTATGCCTTGAACATAATGGTATTGGGTCAGGAACCATTTACTAGAGATACAGTAGTTTATATATTTACGTACCTGTAGCAGCTTACATAGAGACGTTTCTCCTTACGATGATTTAGGTAGATGTCCGCCATTTTCTCTTTGGCCTGCACATAATAGGGCTGATCTTGAGTGATGTTTCTGAGCATGCTCAGTGCAAGCTCTGTATCTCCTCTCAGCAGTGCAAGGTCAGCATTAGCAATGGTGACACGCAGCTCCTCAGGAGTACCCGTGAACTCGTTTATAGCATCCTGCATCACTTTAGCTGCTTCATGCTGTAATTACCACAAAAGGCAATATGGCCACAGCTTTCTCCCATACAAAAAATCAGTAAAATCAGTACATTAAAAAATGCAGTATATTCTATTCATGTTTTGGAATATGATGACAACAGATTAGGGGTATACAGGAATTTATAAGGATACACAAACATAAAAATGAATGATGCTTGAAAATATTATAATCTCTCCTAATAAGAAGATACCTTTCTTTACTATGAGTAAAAATGCTTTATACTGTGGTGCATGAGATTTAAAGGGCAATTTACTCATTCCATTAACCTCAGGCTTCTGCATAATGTTGGCAAATATTACCCAAATGTTACCTGTTCGCCATTGAGCCAGAGTGCCTCAGCCAGCTCCAAATACACCGATACACAATCTGCTGCACTGAGCTCAACTCTCCTGGCCTTGCTTTTGGCAGCAGAGCCGACTCTCTTCACGCCTGGCAGGCTCATGGCCAACTGCAGTGTCTGAATGGCCTCCTGCAGCTCACCCATCTTCCTCTGAGCCTGTGCTTTAATGAGGTGGTACAAAGGGTGCTCCCTCACCTGACCAGCACAGAGGAGAGCAAGTCAGATGTCTTAAGCCGTCAATAGGTTTGACCTTATGACAGTATGGGGCAATTAAGGGAACTGAGACTGTGCAATAGAGTGAAGATCCAGCAAACATTTAAAAAAGATTTTTCATAGAAGATTTCCAGTACACAGAGAACAGGAATAATTTACCAAAGAAGAAATGTACACAATGTACATAAATTTCCCCTTACCTAAACAGAGTCATTAAGCAAAAATAGGTTTGGTGTTTTCTAGTTTTTGCAGTTCTGCACAGTTTGAAACATTTTGATGCAACCAAGGTTTCAGATTTGCAGATTGTACAATACCAATTATGGTTCATTAGCTTGCATTTCTTGTCAGACATGTTAGCCTACAGCTACAATACAGGCCAGAAATTTGGCCCATATAAAATAAAGAAAAAAAAAAAGATAATAAATCTGCTTTTTCAAACTTTTGACAGAAAACATTAAGATTGCTTACTGAATAATTTATAGTCTGCCGTAGCACATTGTTTAGCCACAAAGGCTCAAACTATTGGTTTTAAAGATGACAAAAGGTTTTTAGTGTCTTTAGTGCATTGACATTCACGTTGGATATATATAATTCAATTCTTTAACATCATGCTGTTCCTCCTTGTTTGTGTATCGTTTGGATGGACACAGGTTTCTGGCACGTAGTGTATGCTGCAAAATACCAAAAACCAAACATAATTTGGCTAATTGACTACCTCTGGGGTTAAGGAGATGTTTTTTTTTTAATAATCTATCGTTTAAATTTTAGATATTTGCTTATCTTTAAGTTCTACTAAAAGCTGAAGCATGTACATTTGCTACAGATTGTTTAAAAATGCTCTTTGAGAAACTCTCACCTCAAAGTTGTGGCTCAGACAGAGCTCCAGAGACTGGGAGGAGAGTTTGAAATTACCCTGCAGGAGACAGATCTCAGCCATGAGAAGGTGAGCATCAGCAAAGGAAGGCTTTTGATCCAAGCAGTGCTGCAGACTGCTCTGAGCCGCCTCTATGTCACCTAAAACAACCCAACATGATTGGAGTGAATAAATAATGCTGCCATTATTGAGAGCCTAGCTGTTGGCTTTGGGAACATTCAGACAAAAGGAAACATTCACCTGACAAAAACCTGACTTTCGCCATCAGAAACACAGCTTGTAGGAGCCCAGGAACAATCTTGACCACTGTGTCCAGCACAGAGGCACAATGCTGCAGCTGAGGAGCAGGGGCCTGGCCTTGGGCTGGAGGCTGAAAAGTGAACAAAAATCTAACCAGATCAATAATGTCACAGGTGAAAAAAACAAACAAACAAACAGAAAAACTGCATACAAATAAGCTGTGGAATGCTGCCAAATGCCCAAGTTCTTTGGAAACAGCATAGGCAAAGATACCAATAATGGTTTAACTCTGGGCAATTATTAGTACATGCTTGATTAAATGAATGGCTCACCAAAAGATCAATTGAACAAAAACTTCCCCAAATGCACCCATTTGGCCAGGATGATTTCAGATCCTCATTCATCCTGTTCAAATATTCATTTCATTTACTGAAGAAAAATGTTTTTGCAACATCTGTGTCACCTGTAAAAGTGCCCCTTTGGTTGTGCAACTTCTAGCAGCAACAGCTGCAACAAACTATAACTGGAGATCAGTTTTTCACATTGCTGTGGAAGAATACCTGTCCACTGTTATTTACAGAATTGCTTTAATTCAGCCACGCTGAAGGGCTTTTAAGCATGAACTGCTAGATAAAGGTCCTGCCACAGACTTTTTCTGGGATGAGTAAGGCCTGTAGTTTCTCTGTTATACATCTGGGTTCTTTTATTGTTTCCCAGATGAACCATCACTGAGGTCTTAAGAGATTTATACTGGCAAGGTTCAACACTGCTCTCTATTTCTCTGTTTGAAGAAAATGTCTCTCACTGTGGTTTGTTGGGGGTCCAGGAGACTTAGAAACAGTTTTGTAGCCTTTTTCAGGCCAGTATAATTCAGTAAATTTATTTGTCAACTTTTCTGGAATTCCTTGTGATCATGGTATTTTGTGCTGCCTGCTGAGGGTTTTTAGCTCACTTTTGAGTGTAACCCAGTTGAAATCTAATTAATCCCAATGATTTTACACTAATACAACTATCTAATAGCTCTGAACCAATAAAATATCTATGTAAATATTACTCATTTCAAAAAAGCTAAGCAGTTAAAATGTAAGTTAGTAAATTAGAATTTGAGTGCTATATAAAAAATATGTTGGTCATTATGAAGCAGTGTTCACATTCTCCTTTTTGCCAATGCAAAAGAGAGACCTTAGCGCTGTGTGATGCATAGATCCCAAGTAAGATTCTAGACACCAAAGTAATGCTTCATCCTGCGGCTCATTCCTCATCATATAAAAAGACTGTATGTAATGCATGATGCAAGGGCTGCCACCACAACAATAGCTAAATGATCCTGAAGTCAGTCTCACAGCCTGGATATTCATTTAGGTTGACACTTCATACATACGATGAAGACGTTTACCTTACAATTAAATAAACACAAAGTCTATATAAAGCCCCTTAACTAATAAAACTGTCCGTGAATGTGTAATGAAACAGTGGTCACAGAAAATGCATATGATTAGCAAGTACAAAGACCTTGGAAGGACAGAGTGCTAGATACTCCTTGGCAATCTCCAGAAGGAAGTCAGGGCTGAGTTTCTCATAGTATTCTACACTCAGTGGTAGACCCTGGAGCGTGGAGAAATGTGTGTCCACTGTGTCATTCAGCAGGTTGGTCACTTCATCCATGGATTTACGTTTCTTAATGGCCAACACTGCCCGCAAGTACAGCAGTTCCTAAAACACAGGCATATAGGAAAAAGCAAAGACGCTTGTAAGAGACAAAAATGGTAGCGACATATGAGTAGATGGGAGTGACCTTGTATTTTAAAATGCGTGTTCTGTCATTACGTTAAGCCTTCCAACAACTTGAGAAGATTTAGCTGCACACATTCAGCCTAAATCATGTTTACAATGACTCCCCTACTCTATGAACACTTGCTTATCTAGTAAGTGGATACATCCCTTATACTGTTTACTCAGATCTGCAATCCAGCTGACATACTGTGACTCTGTCAGTAGGAAAAGCGTCACATGCAAGTGGCAGACACTGTGCACAGCAGATGACTCCATATAAATAAAACACAAGTGGCTTTTTCAAAGAATTACCAGTGTCTCTGGATGATTTGCAAATAACTGACTGTGCAATTCAACAAAATACTCCACTGCACATGTATGATTCAGGATTACTCAGCCTTAAGAGAGATAAAGACCCCAAGTTGAAGAAACACTCAAACGAAAGATTTTTATATTTAATTTCAGGAAAGTTCACATACTATTATTACTGAAAATGTCTCTGAAATATCATGTATAAACATATTTTTCCTCATGTTTAAGAATTTTGAAGAAATAAAATCAGAAGAGAACATGATAAGATAAAGAGAATGCATGTTTGTGTGCTCACCGCTGATTTGCCGATAGACTGCTGAATCTCAGTGAGGAACTCAAGTTGCTGCTCAGCATCCTGCAGATTCCCCTCAATCAGCTGGCACCTTATTATACCTGCAGGAGACATGTTTTATACTGGAGGTCTTTACGAATAAAAAACACCACCACACTGGACACTTAAAGGAGCCTGCACTGCTAATATAAGGTTTCTAAAGGGCATTCTACTATTCTCAGATTAAGTGCTGATACAGTATACAATTGTTAAATCAAACTCCTGAAATCTTTACCTAATTAAATAGGGCAGAGATACTGGGCTAATTAGTGATGCCAAGCATCACCATTTGGAGCATATCCTCCCATAATCAAACAATTGCATAAATATGCAGGAAAAAAGTTGGTTCACAACGTACTACATATAGATCAGTTTTTATAGATCATGTTTCTGAAACAGAACACATATTATAGTGTGTAGACTGTAAAACTTTTTTACCAATCAGAGCAGAGACACTGCTCTCATCCAGACTCATGGCAGTTTGGTACCACTTTATGGCCTCCTTGGTCCTTCCCTGCAGGACTAACTGGTAGCCCAGTTCAGTGGCCAGCTCTGCATCACCAGACGTCTGAGAGAATGCCCGCTCTACCATCATATGTGTGTGCTGCAGCACTCTTTCTGCTCTACCACACTGAAGACAGGGCAGTATTATCAGTAAGAAAGCTTTGGTTGGAATCAAGCATTAATATTATGGATGTCAGTTTTCTACAGCAGGGTTCTAATTAGTGTGTACCATAACTACAATATTACGCAATTAAAATGTTTGTTACATCTTACCACTCGGGTGAAAGCTAAGGACATTCTGTAGAAAAGCTCTGAGTTGTTGGGCTCTTTGGTGTCAATGTTGCTAATAAGGTTCATCAGCTGCTTGACTGACTAAAAAAACAACACAGTTTGGTTAGATGCTAAGAAAAAACATAATTTGACTTAAGAAATCAGACTAATTTAGTCCATTAGGCTTTCTTTGTTGGTAGAGTGTGTCTGACCTCCCCAATGTCTCCTTCTCTGCAGAGAGAATGTAATACCAGCATTCTCAGAGCTTCCAGATTGTTTTTGTCTCTCTGAAGAAGCCTAAGGAAACAGACACACAGCATATTTAGCATATATATATGTGTGCTATTTAACATGCGCAAGCAGAGCAGAAGTAGTCTTCTATATAGACAGAAGGAGGGAGATTGAGAGAGAGACTTTTCATTAAACCTGAAGCCCAGCATGATTTAGCAGTGGCACTATCAAGTCCTAATCCAGCTCACACAGACTGAATAGGCTTTCTCCTCTCATACACTCCCTGCAGTGGTGCACCCTGGGATGTATGTGGCTTTAGCAGTAAGCCTCAAAGACCCTTTTGATTCTGCCTGCCACTGGCCCTCATCCAAAAGGCAGAGGAGAAGAGAACAATGCACTAGTCTTTTTGCATGGATCTGTGGCATCACATTTGATTTTCATTTACACTCTCACACACTCTCACACACACACACACACACACACACACACACACACACACACACACACACACACACAAACACACACACACACA
>JBBKCR010000002.1:13697712-13726851 GCA_037577295.1 Ladigesia roloffi | reverse complement strand
ACACACACACACACACACACACACACACACACACACACACACACACACACACACACACACACACACACACACTGACTCACAGAGGCTCACTTGGCTCGGCCTAGTGACTCTGCTGTGTTTTTGTGTTTGCCTGCTGAAAAATCTATAATTCTTAAATTAGGGTATTTGAATTTGCAATTAACAAAGACAAACAGAACCAGTGCAAACTTTGTCGGAATATGGTAGTAAACAAAATTCTACCTCTGAGCAGCATCCACAGTCTGTTCCCAGTCCTGTAGGCTCAACAAGAGCTTCATCTTCTTCACCAGAGCAGGCATGAAGGATGGGTAACTCACAATGACTTGGTTGACCGTTTCTAAAGCACCAGAGTAATTCTGCCGAAACTCATAATACTGCACCTGCAAGTAGGCAAGATTTTAATAGAGAGCTAGAGCTCCTGATTGTACATTTTATTTGTCATGCTTGGACTCTCAGATAGCATTCTCAAAACCAGTGATAGATGATAGGGCCATATTTATTAATCACTGAAAAAGTACGTATTAGCAGTTTTAAAGTATTATTAATGTGTCTCTACTGGGACCTCTCTATTCCAACTCACCAAACTTTAGAAAATCTAAATAGTATTGCATATTATGAATAAAGTATGCCATCGTGCTTTTGCAATACTGCCACCTACTACTCAGAACTATGAACTGTTTTGTTTATAGCCATTACCTTTCCCATTAGAGCAAAAATGTTGATTTTCTCTTTCAGAGCCTCATCAAAATACTTTCCAGACTTCTTGGCATAGGCATCTTTACCAGATGTCAGATCTATCCACCCTTTAAGTATAATTCCCTGAAAGAAACACATTTGTCCCATTATTTGGCAAAAAAAAAAATAGTATGTTTTTGTAATTATGCAACTCAAGACAGTGTCATCCTCAATGTCTTTGATTTCAGTCCCTCATTCACTCTCACAACATATGGAGATCTGAATATATAATGATGCTCCGCGAACAAGAAAAACTGGCAGCAAACTCATATTTTAAAATGTTATTAACAATTACATTTGTACAATACTTTTATTTGAGTTTACTGATTACTTTATTGGAGCTAATTTTCTTCTCATTTCATATGTACCGTATTTGAACAGAGGTACTTGTTATATACAGTAAACTCCCACTTATTCCTGATTCAACAGTCAGATTTTTTTTCTTAGAACTGAACTAATAACAACCAAGCTCCCACAGATATCTTCTGCTTTTTTATTTTGCTTTTAGAACATTCTTCTAGCAGCCCTGTATTTTTATTACTGTAAATTAAATGTACTTTTTACTGTATTTACCAGCTTATACCAAACAGATTGAAATCGCATACCATGCTTGCATTAATTACAGAACAGTCTATAAAAAGGCAACATCGGTGTTTTACATTCTAGCACTGAGGGAGACAGCAAACACTGTACAAAGTAACGTATTAATCTGAGTTTTAAATGAAAATAACATGTTTTGGGAGCATATTGGGAGGCATATTTAGGGTTTACACTATAAAAATAGGCATTATTGGGCATTTTTAAAATGCTTTTCACTAATAGCGAGTGCTCTTGGAACGTAACCCCTGAGAATGTTGAATTACTCAAATTACTTATCATATTTTACCTCTGTGGAGCCACTGGAGATTTTTATCATCCTGTCCACATACTCTCTGGCTTTGTCATTGCGGCCCAAGAGCCACAAGAACATTCCAGAATAGTAAAGCGCTTTTGGGCTGGCACTTTTTCGATCTTCCTTAACCTTTGCATCAAGGTCCTGGATGGTGTCTCTATCTGTAGCCAAGACATATGTCACATAGACATTCACATCTAAACAGAAACATTGATTGATTTCTCATGACTCACTTACCTCCAAAGAAGTGCATATGCACTTTTCCAGAAATATAAGAGAGCAGGAAATGTGAAATGACTATGTACCTGGGTGAGGTCTTTTCTTCTGTGCATAGACCAAAGCCATCAGTGTACACAGAGATACATCTTTCCTGTCTTTCACCTGTTCCAGCTCCTGAATAGCCTCCTGCACATGTTCTACAGAAGATAAAAAATGAGCTTTTAATTATGTTTTGACTTATAATCTGCTTTAACTTATTCATCATCATACAATTTAACAATAAAATTGTGCTGGAAGATATATTAGCTACACTTACATATTACTACACACTCAACCAATCTTTACCTTGCATGAGCAGCCCATAGGCATGGAAGAACACGAAGATTGGGTCATTGCTAAATTTTCCTTGGGATTCACTTGAAACATTCAAGACATGATTGGAATACTTCTCTTGGCAGTAATATATGATCGAGGCCTGAAAATAATCAAAACATGAAGGTTACAATTCTAGGTTCATTTTAAAAGGCACATTTTTAGTACAGGAGCGAAGACACAAACACTGACAGGACTTTAATTATACTGCATTCAAATGTATATACTTAATTATGGAGTTGATTCACCCACTGCATTTACAACAGCGTCCACTATACTATTTTTGGAAGGCTTTACACAAAATTTTGTTTGCTGTGGGAATTTGTTTTCAGTCGTTCTGTAGAGCATTTATGAGGTCAAGCACTAATGTTGGACGAGAAGACCTGGCTCGCAATAGCCGCTATAATTTACTCCAAATGTGTTGGAAGTCAGGACTCTGTGTGGGTCAATAAAGTTCTTGTTTTGTACATTGGGACACAGCCATGCAGAAATAGAAAACACCTTTCTCAAACTGTGCCCACAACGTTGGAAGAATGTCGTTGTCCGAAGTCTTCGTATGCTGAAGCATTAAGACGGAATTAATAGACTACCTCAATTCAATAATTAAGGGGCATCCCAATACTTTTGTCCATATAGTGTTGCTATTGTTTTGCAGAAATCTAGTCTAGTTATCCGTTATCTAAGTCTACCTGTCTTAGATAACAAATAAACACTTAAATTCTTTCTTCTGTAATGAAAATACAGCTCAACTATTCCAGTTATACGAGTCTGTTAAGAATACTACAGAGCATTTGTATTAGCTTGTGAAGGAAACTTACCAGCGTCAATTCTTCGTCCTCAACGTTAGTCATGTCTGCACACTTTCCAGTTCAGAACAGGTCACTTTATGACAATGACTTCATGCAGCTCCACAAAAAACATTTATGTTTACTCATTTTTCGCCATCTTGGAGATCACATTCACGGCGTCTTGGTAACCAAACAACCGCCGCCATTTTTGTCTGGAGTCTGAAGTGGATTTATGTAAACTCCTCTCGCTGCTCCTCTCCTGTAGTCCGCAAGATGGCGCCATTCTCCTTCACATTTGTGCTCTGTTCGCGCTATGGATAAATGTATTTGGACGTCTGCCCATTACACCAACAGGTATATTATTGACCTTTCCCCCAAACACATGGACTTAAATTTGGAGTTGGTCCGTTTTGTCAGCTGAATGCTTTTGTCAACAATGGATAACATTAAACTTATTGTATTCAGTAATTAGAAGTGTGTGTACATCGATTAAATACTGGGACATCTCCATCTCAGGTAGGCAATATCCATGTGGGCTGCATACCAATGACTACTAACAAGAAGAATCTTTTAAAAAAAGTCATTATATTCTCAGTATCAGTTTTAAAATATAAATTTTTGCTGTGCATACTTCACAATTATTTTTGGTAAATATATAGCTACTTTGCATGTTATCTAATACTTGCAAGATAAACAAAATTTGCAATTAATTACTGAAGTCATTACTATTAAAAGCTGAATAATATCCCTTTAGTTTTAGGGATTACAAATTGGTTCCTTTATATTGCTCATTTTGCCTTCATGTCCAGGCCAAAGCAAAATATGCTTATTTTGAAAGTGAATACAAACCCAGTGTAGAGCTTCTGGTATGGTGAGAGATGTCTCCTATTCATTAATGTGGAATAATCCCAATCATATGTTTGATCTGTCAAATGATGCACAAATGTCCAAAGCTCGTACTCCTTCGTAATGACAACCATACCAAATGAAAGACAATAATTATTTTGAGGGTTTTCAAAACAATGGTTTTTCACATTTGGTTTTGGAGGGCTTAGAATATTATCCCACCCATTCAGATAAGTGATTTTTTTACTGGGGAGTGTTGGGCTGGTGTGTCCTGGGCATGAAAGAAGAAATAGCTGCAGCCGACTGCTTGTTGGATGCACCTGTGTTAGCCAGTGACGAGTCCTACAGAATGTGGAATGGAAATGTTGCCTATTTTTGTCAGTAGTAATGAGCTTCTTAGTATTACACAACAGTTTGACAACATTGATCATGAAATTAGAGCTGTGGAAGTCTAAAGCACTGGAGAACTGCATGGTAGCTGTGAGCCCAGAACTGGGAGCCCCTGAACCCAGTCTGAACACAGGTCCTGCCAAACTGCTTTCCCAGCGGAGACCTTAGCCTGGCCTGTCAGATTCCATTCCATACATGCACTGGCAGATAATCATTAGGCTGGGCTGCATTCATCAATGGGGGAGTAAATCAGGTTGATATTGAGTTCGGAGCATGGGCCAAAGCCGAACATGGCACTGTGTTCCTGTTACCTACGTATCACACATCCACTGTTATAATGGTTCTCTGGGAAGATTTAAGATTATACTGAATAAAATGGGGCATGGCCTGGTCCACTTGTAACCACCTAGAACTGACTTAGTTTTGCATTAGCCATTAAAGACCATGAAATACCATACTAGAAAAACGTGTTTGGGTCTAGCTCATATTGACAGCACATGGTCTTTTGTTTCCTCTTTGAAGCAATGTATGTTCTAGCTCCTCAAGGACCATTAAAAGTCAGCAGAAATCTTGCGATGAGGAGCTTCTATCATAGGACACTGCAGTATGTGGCCTACTCAGTTATGTTTTCTCTACAACCCTAATTGATCAATATAGCAACCTCAAAAGAGCACTTTACAAGGGTCATTTACTGACAATAATGCATACAAAGCCAACTCAGTCATTTAAATCACAGTGTAAGCATTCTGTGCATAGTTTAGAAAATCATCTTTATTTTTCATTTTAGGACTGATGCCCTCTCCATGAAGCCATCTCTAAAAGATGGGTCTAGAGACACTATTGGTATCAATATATTTGTGGTCAGGATATACCCCCAAATAATAAAAGCAAGGTGACCAAATTTTTGTGAAAAAATAATAATCTGTAGCTTACTGTACCATGCATAGAACAAATATGAGTTTATTTTCAATACATTACATTTATGTGTGCTACTGTATCAATTATAGGTACATTTTGGAATGCATTGACACCATTGTGCATTAAAATATATTCTCCAATGGGAAGAATTGGAATCCTAATTCTCTCTCTCTCTCTCTCTCTCTCTCTCTCTCTCATATTTAAATATTATACTTGTAAAACTGCCTTATTTAAGAGTGTTGTGTCAGTAATACTGGTACTGTTCGTGTGTACGCTCATGGTGATCTCAGGGTAAGCGATTGGCCAGTGGACTGCCCCTGACCCGTGATGACATGTTGCCAGGCAACAGGAGAACGTGCAGCTTCCCTCTTAATTTAAATGGTCGTCTGGTGGAGGAGCTTCGTTTTAAAAACAAAGCACCGAGCCCCAAACCGGATGTTTTTTTCTGTACATCTCGGTAAAGAATGAAATTCTCTTCTCCGGCCATGTACTACTTAGACTAATTTGTTCTGAAACAGGCTAGTGGTTGGGTCAACTCGAGGCCACAACGCGATCATAACACAATTAGGCCAGATGACTCAAAACAACCGACAGCTGCTTGAGGAAGAGGGGAAATTGATAGTGGCATGCTAAATGACTAGTACCACAACACATCAGAGAGGGTGTGGTGTGGAGGGAAGTGGTAGGAGAAACAGAAAGATGAATCCAAAGAAACAGAATTAAGATACACAGAGGTTTAGGGCATCACCTTAATCTTAATAATGCGAACAGGCACTAAACTATGAGGCGCCGTTTGTAAAAACTGCCCCACAAATTTAGAAGAGTCATTTTTTCAACATTTAGCATAATGTTCACACAATTTTCAGACATTTAGAGCTAAATGTGTTTTAAAAACAGTGTTAGGTTTTGGTCCATTTTCTTGCTGCTTAATTGTTAAATGTTAAATCTAAATATTAAATCTAAGTGTTAAATGCTAAATCTAAATGTTAATTCCTATATCTAAATGTTAAATCTAAATGTAAATGTTAAATCTAAATGTTAAATGTAAATGTTAAATCTAAATGTAAACCTTTAATCTAAATGTTCAGTCTAAATCTAAATGTTAAATCTAAATGTTAAATCCTATATCTAAATGTTAAATCTAAATCTTAATTCTTATATCTAAATGTTAAATCTAAATCTTAAATGTTAAATCAAAATCTACTTTTACAAACCCTGAGATAATCTAATTAGCCACGCCACGTGATTACAATTGGCTGGAATTTAGCAGGGGGCTGGACTGAGTTCTGTGATATTCCCTCACCAACATGGAGGACTTGAACGACCCCTTGTTTAACATGATAGCGAACAAAATTATTATCAGAGAACTCCTGGAAAATACAGTTAAATAGGGCTCAATGAGAGCTTTCCAAAGACCCCTTGTTTGCGATAATACCGCCCGGCGAGCCGGAGTTATTAAGACGAAGAAGATCGCTATGGACAAAAGTATAGGGACAAAACGGTTTTAAAACTCTAGCTCGACAGGGGTTATTGTAGAAAGCAATGGGTCTTTGGAAATGTTTCATTGAGCCCAATCTATCTGTGAAGCTTCCCATTTAGAGTACGAAATATATTGTTCATATTTATCATTGAGATTCGAGATCATTAAAGTCAAATCCTCCATGTTGGTGAGGGAATATCACAGCACCCAGTCCAGCGCCCTGCTAAGTACCAGCCAATTGTAATCACGGGGCGTGTTCAATTAGCATATCTCACGTTTGTAAAAGCAACATTTAGATTTAGATTTAACATTTAATATTTAGATTTAACATTCAAGATTTAGATTTTACATTTAGATATAAGATTTAACATTTAGATTTAGATTTAACATTTAGATTTAACATTTAACATTTAGATTTAGATTTAACATTTTGATATAGGATTTCTCATTTAGATTTAAATTTAACATTTAGATGTAAGATTTAAGATTTACATTTATATTTAACATTTACATTAACATTTAGATTTAGATATAAGATTTAGATTTAAATTTAACATTTAGATTTACATTTAACATTTACATTTAGATTTAACATTTAGATTTAACATTTAACATTTAGATTTGACATTTAACAGTTAAGCAGCAAGAATATTGACCAAAACCTAGCACTGTTTTTTAAACACTTTTAGCTCTAAATGTGTAAAAAAATTGTGTGAACATTGTGCTAAATGTTGAAAAAATGACACCTCTAAATTTGTGTGGCAGTTTTTACAATCAGCGCCCCATACTAAACAGCAGCCAACAATCGCATTCAGATTTGGGACTTTCCTGTGTATTTCATGTCTGAATGTGGTCCAGACTCGAACACATGCATCACTGGTCAATATTTAATCACTGCATCTCTAAATGAAAGGCAGCCTCAAATAATAAGGGTTTGTGTCCATAGGCACTGCTGTTTTCATATGCAAACCAAGTGTATTGTGCAGCCTGTGAATCCATGCTTTAGCTGAACTCACTGAAGGTCTCCTCACATTCTTCCCTGACTTATTTTAATTTGGTCTAGTTTTATTATTTCCGCACATTATTTTTTATTATTACTATAAATGTTGTTCTTCATTTTTTCATTCTTCTTCTTCTTTTTCTGCTTGTTTCTTCTTCTTTTTCTTCTGCTTCTTCTTGTTTACCATTGAGTAAACCATTAAGGACATGCACACAACCACACACACACTGACACACACTTACAAAAGACAGCTGTCTGGATATACTATGTACTTAAGTATCAAAAGTGTAATACATGCCAAAGGATATAATGATAATTATTGATCTTATGTAAAACTATCTTAAAATGATTCAAACTTCTCAATTAATATACAAAACTTGTAATGTGTGTTTTTTTCTGCAAATATATCATGATAGATAAAAAAATGTTCAGTATCCACAGACACACTGTTGATCACGCGCACACACACACACACACACACACACACACAATTACTCAGTTCACCCTTTAATAGATTTAAGTGGTCATTAGCTGAAACAAAAGAAATGGATGCTCAAAGAAACACTCTTTCCGGCTTTGTAGAAGCCCTAATGCTAATTGCGGCTGAGTTGAAATGAGCACGGTGAAAGTCATAAATAGGGTGACTGGAAGAGCACAGGGCACTAATGCTCTCCTAATTAGGTGTGGTTAGTCACTTGAGACAGAAGCTTACACCCATAAAACAATCTCTCCTGGCCAAACAGCATTTGAGTCATGTTGAACTGAGCTTGTGTGGCCATGGCTTGTGTTGTTGGACATGGATGACAAAGCTTCATATCCAGGTTTTTTTTTTTTTTGTAACTGTAATATGATTTGTAATCAAAAAGACACCAAATGAGGAATTTGACAAACGCATGGAAGGCATTTGGTGTCCATGAATGCACAACCATTTAAGGAAACTTGTCTTGTAAGGTTTCCATAAATACCTGAAGCACAGACCGGTTTGAATACACACATGTGAAAAGCTAGAGTGCATAAAAATGGAAGTAAATTGTTCCTTTTTTCTGGAATCAATAAAATATTTAGATTCTAACTGTCATGGACGATTTTAATTATCATGATATTCCTTGTGAGAAGTATGCTTTACACATGAAAGACAACACTACGTTATGATTGATGCCACATTTATTAGAGAAATAACAAAGTGTGATATATGTCAGCGGTTATGGTTTTCAGATCTCCTAATTAAAAAAATTGTTACAAATTGGTATACAGCATTTCATAATGTCTGGAATGAATCTCTTCAAATGTTTTTTTGCCACAGTTCCATATAATTTTAGTAGTTCAAGTTTCCATAAAATTCCATATATTTTTTAACCATTAGTCCATAAAGTCTTTAAATATCTGCAAATAATTCAATAAATAATTGAGTTTATCCCTGTGAAATAAAAACAACAGAAAAGAATATCACACATATACCTGAGTTACATTACCTCTTTATTCTTTTGGTTTCCTTAACCAGATGACTCATGGCAATGTCTTGCATGCAGTTTAGACAGTTCAGACTACAAGCATAAATGCATGTACAAAATATGGCATCTATCACCTGTGCTTATGTAATCCACACATTAATGTTGTATAAATGTAGATTTCACTGACAAACTGTTTTCAGTTATGGTTTTATACACTTACAGAACAGTATGTCACTCAACAGCAATCTTAGCAGGCGTTATGTAGGAAATATGGGTCTTGAAAGAGATGTATTCGGTATGAAACAAAACAAGTTACCTGATAAAATGTCATAACAAAAATGTAAACACTTGTGAAGATCAGTTTGACACCATATTTCTGGCACAGTCATAATCAGCAGCCAACCAAAAGTCCTCCTCTTTTTCAGGCTTCGATAATATTTTAGATAATGCATGTGAAGCATGCTCACGTTGCAATGACATCTATTAGAAATACAAATGAATCTCAAATACACAGATCTGACAAATGGAAGCAACCCTCACCTCACCCTCATATTTTCTGATGCAAACAGAAATAGCTAGCTGTATCTTGCCCATTTATGCACATCTATATACAAAGTAGAACAACACAATGAACAGTTAACTCAAGATTTGTTGTCTGCAGCAGAGTCTCAATGCATGCAGAGAGGTAAGACTCAATAGTATTTGGTGAGGAAGCAGTGTGGCTTACGGTGCTGTAACATGTTTGTAGTGTAAGCTCATGATGGAAACCTGGGCCTGTGAATAGGCACATATACTAAAGACATTAAGAGGCACCTGAGAGGCATAAAGCCCCTCGGAAATACTGGATGAGATAGACGACTTTATTCCATTATACTACAGACACATTGTATATGGGCCAACAGAAAAAGACACACTGTTGCTTAGTTGAAGCTGTTATTATTTTCTAGTTTTTATTTTGTACCGTTACATCATCTCTCTTACTCTCTCTTTTAGTTAAATAACAGTGATACAGTAGTCCATCCTTACTAAAGACAATGTCTTTAAGAACATGACTTTTTAAGTTGTTGCATAATTTGGTATTAAACTGCAAGATGTTGCAACTCATACATGTCATTTTTTACCTTCTCAGAGAATCAGCATAAAATCTTCTGCCTCACCACATAGCTACATACATTTTGGGCACAAACCTTCATATAAAACTCACGGTTTGTGAGTTTGGCATAGATAGCCATCCTTTGGAAAGGAGGATTGTTGATCCTTCTAACTCTTCTTACAAGCTGTAAATGACATGTCCCTTTACATCAGTTTTGCTGAGTTTTTTAACCATTTTGCTTTCATTTCTTTTTTTCCTTGTTATCCTTGGCTTTGACCTCTTTCTCCCCTTTGTCCTTCTCATATTTGTCCTTGATAGGCTGTGTTACTATGTTGTACGTTAGTGGGGTGGCGGTGGAAGAAGTTGTGTCAGTTTTATTTGAAGTTAAACGGCTGTTAATGTCGTCTCTGGCCACTGAGTTTGTCTTTGAAACTTTTCCATTCTCCTGTGGAGTTTCAATACATCTTTTGGGGGCATGTTTCTGGCCCTTTCTGTTGACATGTGTCCTGTAGGCCCTCTGAATGATGGCAGCAGATGTGTCCTCATGTTTGCGACGCAGTGTGGAGGTAATGGGCTCATAGGACGCCTTGGATGGATTGGAGGCCATGAAGCGGTCCTCCATCTGCCCACGAAGGATGTCCATCTCACCACCTTCCCCAAGGACACGTTTTGTGAACGCAAACAAGATATCAAGGCAGTGGATTCGTTCCCCGCTCACCATTGGCAAGTCCATACTGATTAGCTGGAGCTTGTTAGGCTTGGGCATACGGAGAGGAGGTTCCAGAGCGTCAGCAAAATCAGACAATTTGTTGTACTCCATGAACTGTGTAGCCTTAGGGTCAAATTTCTCCCACACCTCATAGAACATTTCAAAGTCATCCTCGCCTAAGGGCTCTGCGCTCTCCTCTGTGGCTACACTGAAGTTTTCAAGGATCACAGCTATGTACATGTTCACCACGATCAAGAAGCATATTATGATGTAGCTGACAAAGAAGATGATACCCACAGTTGGGTTACCACAGTCACCCTTAATCTTGCTGCCAGGGTTTTCTTTATCAGGGTCACAGTCAGGAGACTTATTATTGAGGACTGGGGACAGGAGCATATCCCAGCCCGCAGACGTGGTGATCTGAAACAAACAGATCATGCTGTTGAAAAATGTCTCAAAGTTGAACATGTCATCAATGCCTGCTTCCTTCTTGACATAGGCAAAGTTGGACATGCCAAAGATTGCATAAATGAACATGACTAGGAAGAGAAGAAGGCCAATATTGAACAGAGCTGGAAGGGACATCATTAAAGCAAACAGAAGGGTGCGGATTCCCCTGGCGCCTTTGATGAGGCGTAGAATTCGGCCAATCCGAGCAAGCCGAATCACACGCAACAGCGTTGGTGAGACAAAGTACTCAATGACATCAGAGACACACATGCCTGTTGAAAAAGGGACATACATTAGAAATACCACAGCCAGTTATATATTTACCCTTTCTTGCATGAATTATTAAATGACAAAGGTGGATTTTTCCCCATTTTTTTTAACCACAAACAAGACTTAAAACATGTGAAATAGATTTTTTATTAAATTATTTATTTTGTCCGAGATACACAACTGTCCACTGTAGTGGACACAATGCATAAAAGGATTTAAGTACCAAATGTGCAATTTATGATCATAAACAAGGAACACATCTTACCAACTATTGACAGAATGACCACTACAAAGTCAAAGATGTTCCAGCCAACAGTGAAGAAGTATTGTCGAAGTGAGAGCATCTTCAGTGCGCATTCCGTTGTAAAGAGCACAATGAAGATCAAATTGATCCAGTAAAGAGCTTTTTCCATATCTTCTGTTTGATCATCTGTCTCCACCATCATAGTGACCATATTAAGGCATATAAGAACCATAATGAAGATGTCAAAGCCTTGATTTGTTACGATGTCAAATATAAATCCCTGGACCTTGTTCTGAAATACACAAGAATTAGTTAACAATGTTTTTCTTTCTCCAGGAAAGTTACTATGATGGAGATTTTATTAGGTCTGAGACCACCCTTTTTTAAATTAATGTGTCAAAAACAGCCATTAAATACAAGTTATTTATTTTTCTGTAACAGAAAAAAAAAAAAAACGCTTTATGTTTTGCACCCTACTCCCCATTTTTAACAAGTATTTTGACCCAAACCAAAAATATCATCAAGTTCCAGCTATGCCCACACCTGGGACTGACATTATGTTATCTTTTATAGGGACAACTAAACACATGCAAGCATCTATCAAAACATATTACGTTTACAGCATTTAGCAGAGGCCTTTTATCCAAAGCGACTTCCATTCCTAAATACAGGGGGCAGTCTCCCTGGAGCAACTTGGTATTAAGGGTCTTGCTCAGGAACCCAGTGGTGGTGCTGGGGGTAGGATTTGAAACCAGGACCTCATGGTCCAGAGGCAAGTGTCCTACCCACTGAGCTACCTCCACCCCTATTACCTTGCAGCTTTCTTTCTGATTATTATCTGACCAAATGAGAAATTTATCAGAAAATTATGTCTAATTCAATAAGCTAGCATTTAGAAGGGCAAATCTAAGTTTCGTTAGATCCCCAAACTGTCCCAATCACATAAACCTCAAGCTGTCATTTTGCGAGAGAAGTGAAAGGCAAGCTCCCCACTTGCATCAGATTTGAAAAAAAAAAATCAACAGCTGTTCTTGTCTATTCTTCCAATGTGAGATGATGTCTTAACACTGTGGGTCTGAAAGGAAGCATAGAATGTAAAGAAGCTGTGACTGAAAATGTAACCAAATGAAAAATAAATCAGCATGGAAAACTTTTCTGGCAATTTTCTCTTGGAACAGAAAGATAAGTATCTTAATACCCTCTACTCAGAGTAAAGAGTGAATGGCTTGTACTTAATGACAGTTTTATCTAAAAATTAAATCAGATAAAAGGTGGTCTCTGGGTTTTTTGCTGTACTGTAAATATTCATGGGATATCTCACTGCTGGTCGGGGAATTGGTTTTTGCAGCTTCTTTGATCCCAGTTTCTTCATAGCATTGTAATATTTCTTCTGTTCCTCTGTCATAAAAATGTCCTGACCTCCAAAGTAAACAGGCAAAATAATAAAAAGTTACATTTGGAATGAAACTTGTCACAACTTGGAGCACATTCTCCTAAAATTAATGTCCCTTATTTGTGACTCTCTGTGTCCCTTACCCAGTGTGCCCCTTAACAGCCAAACATTTGTCAAACATTGAACCAGGATGTTTACACTATGTTTTCACATAACTGCAAATCATAATTATGTTAGAATGCTAAAGGAGCCAGATGTTAAAATTTACACAAAAAGATGAATACATGATATAATGTAATGTCAGAATGCCAAAGGAGTTCAAACTCAAAAGATACTTATCTTTTTCTTCTGCTGATTGAAGTTGTCAATAATGACACCAATGAAGAGATTCAAAGTGAAGAAGGACCCGAATATGATGAAGCATACAAAGTAAGCATACATGTTCATATTTGCTTCATACTTTGGCTGTATGTTTACCTGCAGATATGAAACAGAAATGGTACACATCAGTGACAGGAAAGAATACTTGAGCGAAAGTCGTCCACCATCCACACACTGACATTTAGAGTTACTGTAAGAATACAGACTTACACCACGGGAATCTACTGCTGCATACATAATGTCCATCCAGCCCTTGAAAGTTGCCTTGAAAGAGAAGGACAGTTGACACAACATGAACATGCACCTTGGTCCATTTCTTTATCATATCTTCTACAAAACACATTACTCAACTACATGTCCCTCAAGCATCTACACATTGATCTACACCATGCTCTTGATTTCAAAATCATCAGACGGCACCTTACGACTAGTGTTGTTTTTGCTGGCCTGTTTCAATTTTAGTTTTAGTCTAGTCTTTGCGTCAAGCCGTCATTTTAGTTTTTATTAGTCTTAGTCACATCCATATTCTTTTTAGTCTATTTAAGTTTTAGTCAACTAAAAGTAGTCTTATTTTAGTTAAAATGAACCACATCTATTTCTATCTAATTTTAGTCAAAGAAAGCTTTATTTTAGTCTTTTTTTATTAATGCAATTCTATTTAACGGAAAAAATAGGATAACTTAGAATAGACCAATTGAAACAAGGTTATCAGATTATATTACTGTTACCCTATATACTCAAGAATACTGAACATCCATTCCAGACATGGAAGACAGTCTGATTTGAATTTAAGACATTTTATGCCAACCAACCATGTTAGAACACACATACACACACAAAAATGTACATAAAATAAATGAAGAATATCTCTAAGAATTTAATTACAATTAAATAAGTGTGTCTGTTGCCATAAAACCCACATTTTTAAACTGGTAAAAGTCTTCACCTTCAGTGTGTGGGCCTGAATTCACCTGAATATTTTTTTTGTAGTCCTGAACAAATATTGTCTACACAACCAAATCAGAAAATTTTTGCATGGATATGGGAAAGGCATCTTATCAAAATGCTGTGTGTGTGAGACTTTGTTTGTGTGTCACTGTATGTGTGTGTATCATTTCTTTCTCCCTTACACTTTATTGGCTCTGTGTCCACTCTAGATACATTTAATTCACATTAGAGCTTAGATCAGGCCCCAAAAAATTTAAACCCCACCCGAGCCAGTGCCTGTTCTGTCCGAGCCCGGCCTGACACATTCACTGTCATTTTCGGCCTGTGCCTGATTTAAATTTTAAAAAATGTAATACGTGGGCCATTATAACTCTCTAATAATTGAAAGTTACTCTCAATAGATAAAAGTATTGGGACATAACGCCCTTTTTTGTCAACGAAAAGGAAGAGACATTTAAGCTTAGTTCTTATCTTGTAAACCACTTTTAGTCTCGTTCTTATTTGTCAACAAAACTACATTGTATATTTCGTTTCGGTTTCGTCACATGACCAGGGTTTACGTGGCATCTCGTCTCGTTTTTCACGTGAAAAAAGTTAGTTGACGACGATATTTTGTCATAATTTTCGTTGACGAAAGCAACACTACTTACCACTTGTAACAAGGACAGATATCCAGCTCCAACATTGTCAAAGTTAATCTTCAAATTTTTCCATCGGGCCGTTTCATTGCCTAGTGCCAGGCATTCTGTTTGGTTTGCAACTTCAGTCTCATTAAAGCGAACTCCTGAGGTGACGTTTATACACTCATAGAACCTCCCAGCAAGCAGATTGACACCCATGATGCTGAAGATGAGCCAGAAGATGAGACAGACCAGCAGCACATTCATGATGGAGGGAATGGCACCAAGAAGAGCATTCACAACCACCTGTCAGAGGAAATTTAATCACTGTACTAAAATACTGTTACAGACTCAAACTCCTCTTGGTAGCACTTTATTTTACAGTTTTATTCGCCCTGTGTACCCACTAAAAGGGGGTACTTTGATTGGAAGAATGTCAATGAGCTTTTCATGAACAAGCATCTTCATATCACACTGTACAGACAAAGACGATTTCACAGACGTCTCTAGATAAAGTCTTAAAAGTTCACTGCTATGGTAGCATCTTAAAGTGCCATGCCATGTTTTTGTAATCACTGTAAGTGTGAACTGCAAAATAAAGTGCAAACTGTAAACATTACTTAAACAATTTTGACTGGTCATGGTGAAGAGAGGAGAACACAAGAGTGAAGTGAACAACTGCCAAGTGCACAGATCAGTAAAAGCACCACAACGGCACACTTGCACACATGTAGATTTTAACAGCAATAGCTACCACAAGGGGTGTAGCAGGGAAACCAGGATGGGGAAAAGAAAGGCAAGTCTTCTGTACAAGCCATACTGTGGATTTGGTGATTTTTTTTCTGTGTTACACAGCTAGATCAGGGGTGTCCAATCTTTTCTGCAAAGTATCAGTCTGGCTGCAGACTTTCCTTCCAACAAAGCAGGAGCAAACCTGATCAGCTGTGTGTGATGATGCTGATTTAATAAGAGAATTCATGTGTGCTAGTGCTCATTTGAAAAGACAAAATTGTAGCCATACTGGCCCTAAACGTATAAGACAGGACACCCCTGCACTAGTGCATAATAAAACAAGAACAGAATAAGAAACCTTGTTGAGGCACCATCATGTCACACATGTATACTGCAAATGAACGCATGAAAAACAAATAAAGACACATGACAAAGTCACGTAGCAGGCAACACATACTGACACAGTATGCAGTTTTCAAACACATCAATATAGATCCAGTGAACTGATGAAAGGCTAGTCATGCAGATGGGAGAATTCAGTGGCTACCACGTGAGGAAAGGCCATCGCAACAGCAGCACTGCATGGAAAACTCAGTCCAACCAAATCATGAAAGTGTTTGATCAATGTCAGCCCTCCCGGATATCTCCGGGATGTTATGTAAGCAAGCGCATCTATCTCTGTGCTCCCCAATCACCAGCAGTACCCTGTTGACCCATGTCCAGCAAGGCAGTGCTGATGATGAGCAAACACTAGCGCTGTATCAGAGGAAATTCCAAAACACACTACACAATGTGGTCACATTTTGCGATGAATTATAGTGCAAATCATACATTCACACATAGGCAATTTAGTACATACATGTCATCATATAGTTGCAGAAAGATATGCATGAAATAAACACCTGCAAATGTGTTTTAATGCATTATAATAGCTGATTGTCCATGTTTTAATGTGCTCATTCATGGGTCGTGTTGTGAGCTGGACATGTTTTATAGAACATCTGCAAAAATTCAATTCAACACAATGAAAAATTGTAGCTTACACCTTTGTCAAAATAAAGGCATTTTATGAATTTCGAGTGGGGATTTTTTGAATGTTTCTCTTGCATAATTATATTAATATAGGCATGGTGAAAAATTTCGCTGCCCTTTCCAACTTGGGCAGTTTTAATTTGCTATAAATACAAAGTAAATACTTGGCACTAAAACAGCATTTTAAATTGTAGTGAATCGCGAACTTATTAGCTGAAAGAATGTTTTACAGTGTTCGGCAAAGTCTCAAAGAACACATTTGTGGGCGAAGCATGGGAATTTTCAACCAGGGATAATTGTTTGAATTGCTTGAACCTAACGAAACAATTTCATGACCACAGATTTTTACTGAAATTGATAAAAACACAGAAAAATATGCGAAATGTACATAAACACAACACTTGACTACAGCATGCTGATATGATTAAGGGAAAGTGTACTGCAGCTAACTGAACTGGGCATTTCTTATGGGATAATGGAGACTAAATCTAATGTTCTGAAAAACACATTTGGCTGGAGCAGTCAGAGGATGAGACAAGGAAAAAAAGTGTCTGCATTAAATCCCTGCAAGCCTTGCCTTCACACACACACAGACTCATTCCCAGTGCACTATGCTTTAAGGGAGCTCAACGATACTGAGAAGATCTTGTTCAAACAATTTATAGGCACTTACTGTTCACTTAAAAGACATTAATAACACTTCCATCCCTAATATAATCTTCAGTCAGCTATTGCTCATGTGAAGATGACTGCAGGTTTACACCTTAGAACCTTTGATGATGGAAAAATGTGTTACATGTGCATTGTGCGAGTTTGGTGGGCTTTTTAAAATAGCTTAAATAAATTAGCTCTGGTGACTTGCAATAACTGAAAGTGACAAACAAAAATCTTCATTGATTAGCATAAAGATTAGTAGCTGCCAGCAGTCAGGATTTCTTTATTGGTGTGGGGAAAAAAAGTTAGGTATTGTACTGAGAGAATGCTGATGAAAGAAAATATGAAATTAAATCACAAATTCTGCCAAATATATGTGGCGTGTAAATGATCTTGTAAAAATCTTGCAAGATTATCTAGTAAATTATTGTAAATTATGCCAAAACTTACACTGATTACCCCCTTTTTGCGACACATGCACTTAAACCTGGTAAACCAGTTCTTTAAAAAAATTCACAAAAACTCTCAAGCCATTATTTAGGCAAAATTAACTCTTCACACCAAGGAAGCCACATTCACATTAAAATTCAGTGTAAGGAAGTATCTGTTTCATGTGGAAAGATATATTTAGCATGTATTTGTATTCATTACTTTTCATTTAATTGAAAATCAAACATTGCTTGGAAAAAGTTGACGCCAGGTTGTGTCCAAACATTTGATGGGCTTGTGTGTATTTAAAATATATATCATTAATTGAATTTCCACAAGTGAAGTGCATACATACTGTCCACATAAGTATGATAGCAAACATTTTTGTTTGTCAGTTCACCTTCTGCTGGTATTGTTTGTGTTGATGCAATAAAATATATTGATGTGGAAATAGTGAGCACATTGTTTAGTAGTCAGGAAGTGAAGCTGGTTAGGTGTGACTTACTCTCATTCCCTCGAAGCGTGACAGCGCTCGCAGTGGTCTCAGGGCCCGCAGTGTTCTCAGAGATTTGATGGCACCGAGCTCTGAATAATCAAGGGCGTTGGCCACCAGACTGACCAGGGAGACCTAGACACACACACACACACACACACACTGTTCATGCAGATGATGTCATCAGGAGCCAATTCTCTCATCTGCCTCTCTCATCTTTATCTCTCTCTCATTCTCCTTCCACTTTACTCCCTCGCCTGGTAGACTTAGACCTAAAAATGAACAAACCATTCACTCATTCAATCTTTAACAAACATAACCACACACTCGCCACATGCAGCTGCGCTCATCTCACCCCAATACCCATACAAACACATACACTGCCGATAGGTACACACTTGATAACTGAGATTGCAGCAAGAATATCTAAAGCGCATCTTGGAGCTTTAACCAAAAACGATTATAGTGATAAGAAGGACATACATCAACAATAAAGAAGTCCAGCCAGCACCAGGCATTGGTGAAGTATTTAGCAAATCCATAAGCCAGCCATTTCAAAAGCATCTCCAGCATGAAGACATAGGTGAAAATTCTGTCTGCATATTCCAAAATCATCTTTATCCTCTTGCGGTTCTCAATGTGTATGTCTTCAAATGCCTGAAAATAGCCACACGTATTACATAGTGATACACATTGAAATATTTAAAAAAAGATCATAAATATTTTTAAAAAGATCATCATCTCCTTACCAATGCCCCACTGCTGAGCATAATCATGAAGATGATAAAGGACTCAAACCAACTGTGCTCAACTACTCTGAAGCAGGTTCGTCTGATGGTCCACCATGTCTTCCACTTGCCCTGCTCAACATCCACCTGACAACACTTAAATCTTCGTACACATCCTGGGAAACGGCAACCAGGAGGAAGAGACGCAAAAGGAAGAATGAAAAAATAAACATTACAAATGGTGTAATATCGTGACACAACTAAAAGCAACACATTTAATATGATCGAGAAATATATCTGCTTATTTACATTTGACTGTATAGCTTTGTGGAATTATTTATTTCAATGACTTCAGTGGCTAAAAACATGGATGGAAATGAAAGTTACACTCTCTTACACACACTTATGTTGGTGGTTGGGTGGGCGGGTGGTTTCTAGTGCACGCTGACTTTGTTGTTTTCATTTGATTGTTTATGTCTACGTCAATATGGCTATGGCAGAGCAGAATGTAATTCCAATGCAAAGCTAGCTAACAGAATGAACTAGCAATGAGAAATGCCTCTAACTACTCATAAAAAAACACTAGCAATTCCACTGGCTTGACTAAACGACTAGCTACCTTATGAAAGGTGAATAAAGGGCGTTTATGCCTCTAGATTAATTCACATCAGCAACATGGCAATAAATATTCATTAGATGAAAAAAAACTTTAAAAAGAACTTTACTTAACCCCCTTATATAATTTATTACACACCCACTAATTAAAAATCCACCACAAACATCAACTTTGAGTGAATGAATATATGTCACTCCTGTCATGTTTAAACCTCATATATCCATTTTATTAAGATGAATTATTATTATATACACTTTCAGGGCCAGGTCAGGGGCTTTCATACTATTTAAAATGAGAGGAAGTAAGATCTGGCTGCACTGACAGTCAGCCACTTGCTCACCATCCGAGAAGCATGCTTCTGGATCCATGGACTCATCCAGCTCAAAGTCCAGTGACTCTCCTCTCTCCTTCATCTGCCTAATGTCCACTGTGCTGCCATCGGAAGAGCTCAGCTCCGATAGTTTCTGCAAGAGCCACCCAGACATAGTACACATTTCCATGACAACGCCTCAGCTGGGGCTGGTCGCCTCAGTGCCGCCAGGGAGATGATATATCGAGTCAGTCATTTTAGCAGAGCCATGTGACTGTCTCGGCCAGACTAGCACACAAGACTGTCGACCACACCCTGAATTTCATGCAAAGGCTATCAAATACACCTACAGAAACATATAAATTAAATCCAGCTTACAAATAGTTTTGGTTTTGAAGAAAATCAGTTGAGTTGTAGGTGGATTTGATTTCAATGTAGCTGTATGGCATGCGTTGACCTATCTTTAACTGTAAATATGAACATAATTCAGTCATTTCAAGTCATCCGTCACATTAAAAAAAGGGGGAAAGAGTTCATTCGGCAATGATATGAAAACACATGTTTTCTGTGAAGACACAGGCTTCTGTAAAAGTTGAATAATGGTAGCTTTCCGTGCACTTGATCAGAAGCAACATTGAGGGGTGTGTAAAAATACAACATTATTGGTTTTGATTTTCTCACTATACACTGGGAGGTTTCATTATACTATGATTAAATCACAAAAATTAGAACATAATATTGCTGAATCTGTTTGAGGAAAAAAAAGACAAGCCAATCTCTTTATAGTTATTTCAGTCACATCCTATGGTCAGGGCAGTCGGTACAGAGCCACCGTACAGTGCCATTCTGAAAACATGTACCAGCTGGCAGCAGCCTGCCAAGAACAGATCCAGCTGATCAAGCCCCGGGAATGATGTAAGCATAGGAAATACATTCTCAAAATCCACTCCCAGAATGAGAGATTCATAAGTTTCTTCCTAGATACTTTGTTTCTTAATGTTAGAC
This sequence comes from Ladigesia roloffi, assembly GCA_037577295.1. NCBI lineage: Eukaryota > Metazoa > Chordata > Actinopteri > Characiformes > Alestidae > Ladigesia > Ladigesia roloffi. The sequence continues at coordinate 13,705,635 of JBBKCR010000002.1, read as the reverse complement.
GTTAGATGTTTCTTAATGTTAGATGTTTCTTAATGTCTTAATCTGCTTTCATCATTCCAGTGTGGAGAATGTGAAATGTCACCAAACATTTTGACACTCATTCAATGAATTTTGGCATTTCGAAGCAAAATCCATTCCTCCAGGCTGATGTTTCAGTAAACAAACCAGCCAAGGAGACATCTAACAATGAAATGACTAATCCTGCCCATTCAGAATGTTCAAATCTTGTAGAAACATCACAAAAAAATGCCATTGTTATGTGTTTTCTGTAAGAATGAGAAAAATGAGATATTCTGATCAGGCAAAAAATAAAAAATAAATAAATAAATCAAAATGAATTATCTAAAGGTCGCTGTCTATTTCTCTTCTTCATGAATGGTAAATACAATCTCCATGTTAGATGTGGTATGTATCATAAATATATCTTACAAGTCTCCTTTCTGAAAACTTGAGAGCATCTCAGAAAGAGCTGGAATAACAAAGCAGGTTAGGGGGGTAAGACTCACACAAGTGAGAGCAGTAAGCTTTTATATGAAGAGAAGGTTATTTTGAACAAAAAGTGTTATAAGCATTTAGCACATTGCGGTAGTTTCATCAAATTTACAAAAATGAAGTCTGTGTAGACAGTCGTACAGAACACCACATGTAGTATGAAGATCCACACACAAACTACTGATACATTCTTTGGCACAGTCAACTGACTACAATAACCCTTGCTGTCTTTTCTGTCTGTATTTCATTAACTAGAAAGAATGAAAATTGTCTAAACTAATCGTGGAATACAGCCTTGTCAAAAGTAAAGGATTCGATGCAAAGCTTACAAGTTTAACATATCAGGCAGCCATTAAAACGTGACCAAACTGTGTAGTCTCTTCAGTATACTGAAGGTATACTCTTGAAGATCTAATGCTGTTGACGACCTAGTGCTCCCGATGTCATAGCGCTTAATGTTTCTTGCTTTGGGTCAATAATTTTTTGATGTCATTAAGGTGCTGGAAGTGTATGACTGAAGGGCTTAGTCTAGTCAAGTTAAATCAAACCGATATACATCGAAATCATTTATGATGTTTGCATTAAAGTAAAGTCTTAATTAACCTTGTAGAACACCTTACCTCTTTATCTTCCTCTAAGTCTGAAGAGTAACTGCTGAAATCCTCCATATTCTGGCACTCTGCGTCAGACTCTGCTGTGGCTATGGGTACAGTGATAGTCAGGCTGGAATTTGCAATGAAATCCTCAGAGTCAATGTCTGCTCCAGATAGCTCTTTCATAGACCCCGGGTCTTTGATCAGCTCAACTGTGGTGTGGTTGATGGCATCGTTTGGCTTATTGCTGTTCTTCATCTCATCCTCTGATGGTACCTTCTTCTTTCTCCTTCTAAGGCACGCACTTAGAAAGAAGCGGCGCAGACAGGACTTAATGAAAGTGATACCTCGGTGGATACGGCCCATGGCGATCTGCAAGTTGTTCATTTCACTGTCATCCTCTGGGGCTGCCAGGTTATCTGCACTAAAGGAGCTTAGCAGCAAGGCCAGGAACAGGTTCAGAACCTGAAGGAATACAGGCTTCATAAACTACTGGTAAATGCTATTTTTCTTTCATTTCCTCATTCATTTATTTATTTGTTCAACAAACTAATATAAAACACAATGCTACCTTCCATATTGCAATTATCAGTTGATCCAGTAATATAAAAATAAGAGGGACTCTTTTATGTCAATGTTAACTGCAGACTGGGGTAACAAAGCCCACATAGTTTTGACTAAATTAAGATATTACAAATTTTTTTAATGAGCTACGAAAACAGACCATTAAATATGGGCCTACCACAAGATTTCCGATCACCATGACCATGAGGAAGACAGTTAGGCACAGGGGCTGTCCAGAAACCTCCATGCAGTCCCACATGGTCTCGATCCATTCCCCACAGAGCACACGGAACACGATCAGAATTGAATGTGAAAAATCATTCATATGCCAGCGAGGGAGGGTGGAGTCTGACGAGATCCTAATTACATTTTCCTTGTAGTTCTTCCCAAACAACTGCATGCCCACCACAGCAAAAATGAAGACGATGATAGCCAGAACAAGTGTCAGGTTACTGAGGGCACCCAGTGAGTTGCCAATGATCTTGATCAGCATGTTTAGAGTGGGCCAAGACCTGGCCAGCTTAAAGACCCTCAGCTATGATGGAAAAAATATTTATTATTATAAGATTATAATATATCCAATCACAATGTTGCCTATTGAGAAACATTTGAACAATATGGTAATATAAACACTGTAACATGTAGTTCTTACCAGCCGGAATGACCTAAGAAGAGACATTCGAGAAGACGAACTGGCCAATATTACTTCTAAGAGACTAATACTGACAATGACACTGTCAAATATGTTCCAGCCTCCTTGAAAGTAATAATAAGGGTCCATTGCTATGATCTTGCAGATCATCTCAGCTGTAAAGATCCCTGTGAAAATCTGTGCAAAAAGATTGCTATGTAAACAAGCATACTCACTGGCAAGCATACTCACAGGTCATTTAAACCTAAACAACACATAAGTTAACGAGCTGGATCATTATACCAATGCAGTGTCTGACCATGAAAGCCATGAAAGAGATCTCAAAATTAGATCAAAAACGTATTAAAACTGCAGAATATGGATGTCTGTTTATTGGCTGTTTTTTATACATTTTCCAAAACAAACACTTTGATATTTGCATGTAACAGAAATGACTTCCCAGATGTGGAGGTATTAATTGAATTATTTGTAAAACAGCAATCGTGTCACTTTACAGAAACACGTTTGTAATCAAACTCTACTTTCATGATAAATTTTTCATCGATGGCCCTAAAGAAATGTCTTGTATTACGTCTTGTATTGAAGTTTCAAGAAAGAGTAACTCTTTAACTCCATTAATCTCTGAAATGAATCTGTATGAAATAGTGACCTCTTCATATTTCACAAAAAAACTGCATCAGTGGGGTTAGATGTGAAGTTTGAATTAGAAAATAAAAATTGGGACATAATATTTGCAATTTTCCACAACAAAATGAAACTACAGTGTACTATTTTACAAAGGATTTTAGTCATTTTCTCAGTGGTGGAACAGTCAATAGTGTTACAACTGATTATGTTCACTTTGCTTTACACATTAGGCATTCCTTAACATTCGGACTCTGTTTTGACAAGAAAAAGAGAATGAACCAACTATATTTCTTTGATTTAGTTAGTTCTGTAGTAAGCATCAGATAATTAGGTTGCTGAATAATAAGTTTGGGATTAGCTGACAGCTAATAAATAAACCCAGGTTCCAGGATGGGCCAAAACGTTTTAGATGAAATAAGACTGTTTTGTTGCTTCAAATTGTGGAAAAGTATGTAATGTAACTTAAAATACTCTTACATAGTTTCCCGTTGTTAGCATTGCGGTGAAGTCATCATTCATGGGGTGATGCTCCATGGCCATGAATACAGTGTTCATTACAATGCAGATAGTAATAGACAGATCCACAAATGGGTCCATCATAACCATTTGAACAGTTTTCTTTATTTTCACCCATGTTGGGCAGCAGTCCCAGATGAAAAAGGTGCGGGCAAACTTATACCAACATGGATGGCACTTCTGCCTAGACTCCTCCAGCTCTGGAACATTAAACAAAAGCACATTAACTGAAAACAAATCTACTGTTGAGGCATTGAGCTTGAAGTAGAATGTAATTGCAACCAGGTATTTTTTAACTAAAGACAGGGACTAACCAAATGACACAAAATTAAGCAAAAAAGGACTGGGTGTAAAATACATAAACATGAACACAAGGAGATTAAACATTTTTCACTGTGCAAAACGCAGAGCAAATCAATAAGCAAAAACAGACCTGAGCAAAAACATGACAGAGCAAGAGCAACAGAACAAAACATGAATCGAAAACCACAACTAGCAAAAATATTAAGAATCAGTTCACACTGACCTAGAATTAGATTTATGACACAAAATGCCATAGTAACAATAATGTAATGCCACATGAACACACATGGACACACAAGTTCTTAGTATGCTACTGAGTTAGCAAAAAGATGCTACTGAGTTAGCAAAAAGATGGAAAACCCAAGGGCAGGATTTAAGAAAACCAACCTTCCATGGTGTTGGTAATAATACTGGCTACACTCAGAGCTCGCTGCCTGACTGTCTGGTCACCCAAATATCCTTCTGAGAGCTGGGGTGACTCATATCTCATCCTGTACTCCTCTTGTGTGTCCTCCTAGGCAAGACACAAGAATGACAATGAGGTGCCTATAGTCATGTGCAAAAGTTCAAACACCTCTATCATATTACACATAATGAATATAAGTACACACTCTCTGCCATAGACAATATACTTTGGATTTTATTTGTGTGTAAATGACTTTAGCATTTAATTCATGGTGAAATAATTTACTGTGCTCAGCAGAAATCTTTTTGAAGGCCACTTTTTCAGGCCTTTTAAAACACAGCATTCAAACCAAGGACAATAATAAGCAACTTTGGACAAGCGAAAACAAGGCGAATCACCAAGCTTTCCTTACATTGTCGTCTGAAGTTGCTTTATTTATGGTCACCTCGGGAAGCAGCAGTCCAGCAGGCGAGCTGGGCAGCGAGTGTCCAGTCACAAGTGACACCACACCATTGCGATCCACAGAGCAACGCACTTTGCCATCGGTGGAAATAAGAATGCGGGGGCTCAGGCTGCCTTTACTGACCGTACTATAAAGCCGCTCTGAGCGGTGGGGCGGGAACAGAGAGACTTGCCGGCTGCCCGTGTCCTCAAACGGGCTGTGCTCATCATCTGCAAAGTCGTTTTCCGATCCAAAGGGGCTACGAAAGCTAAAGACGCTAGTTCTGCTGTTCCGACGGGGACTGAAGACCGAACCTTGGATGCTCACGACAGACTGGAGAAAGAAAGAGGCCTCACACTCAGCTGTCACATTAACATCACTTCAAGTGGCCATGAACTGGTGATGATGATGATGATGATGATAATGATGATGGCGAAGATCACAAAAGGTAAAAGAATTCTCTGTAGTAGATGTAGCATGTGTAGTAAATGTGTTTTGAAATGCTGAACATAAAATACAATAAGCAATGAAGATGATGATGTGGATGATGAAAATAGCAGTGATAATGATAATGACAAAGCATGAAAAGGAAGCAATGAGCAGAAAGCAAAGCAGATAATAAAGATGTTGTCAATGATGCTGACAAAAAAAGATTCAACTGGAAAAGACAAGAGAACGGAAGACACTGATACTGCATGAAAAACTGCAAGCTAAATGGATGACATGGAATGAAGATGAGGAATAATCATAACATTAATGTTGGTGAGCCCCAGCACTGACACCTCAAGGTCACACCTCCAAATTATTTATCTACTGAAGTATAAAAGTAAAGAAACGTATTGAGTTTAAGCTATTGCATGCAGTGTACATTAGCCTTACAGTAGTAGAAAATAATTCTGACCTGACGAGGAGATGCATACGTCCTATCACAAGACAGCCGGTTTCCACCTCCTGAAAACCTGAAGCTGGCCCTTTTAACACTGCTCTCAGACTCAGAATTGTGGGCTTTCTCACTGTCTCCTTTTTCTTCCACCCCCTCCTCCTCTTCGTCTCTTTGCTTCTTCTTTTTTCGGTTGCGGCGTTCTTTGGCACTTTTGGAACTAAGTTTGGAGGCTTCAGAAGAACTTTCTGTCACTCCTCCACTAAAATCCCCACTGTCGCATGCGGCAACTATGGCCTAATAAACACGCATAAAACAGGAAAAACAAGAATGATCAAAATTTTGTAACTGAATGCTGATAATGGCAAATACTTAATTTAAAAAAATTACAAAGAAAACTGAAAGGATATAAAAAGTAAGAACAAGTCCAAAAAATATGAATTCTAAATAGTGTTTAGAATTATTAACTGTTTTCTTTACTCTTAATTTTTTATATTTTTTCTGTTTTCTAATTCTTTCATGCTGTTTAAACTGCAAGGAAATGCAATGTGCAATGCAAAAGTAGTTATTGTAATGATCATGATAATGAAAATGATGATGACGATGATTATCTCAGGTATTTTTGCATTTTATCATATACAAATGCAAAATGTGTTTGTTTTTAAATGGACCTGTGCATCTGCCTGTTGCTTTTTGAGCTGGTCCAGCATGGCCTGGAACTCTTCCTCTTTCTGCTGAACCTCGGCTAATGTGGCCTGGTTCTGCTCATCATAGGCCATGGCCACCACGGCCAGGATCAAATTCACAAGGTAGAATGAGCCCAGGAAGATGACAAATATAAAGAACATCATGTAGGTCTTCCCAGAAGCACGAAGAGTCTGCAAAAATACAATCAGTCATTGTCACGTGGATACACTAAACCAACTGTTCTAATAATTGTAATAGGTTTACTGACACATGGGTTAAAATAAGATCCTTCCCAAAATGTTTTATTGGTTTGGGGCATGGTGCATCACATGGCTAAAATATTCACAGTTGTTATTGATAATGATGTAAAATAATAATTTATTGATTTTCATATCAATTATGTCAGGTAAATAGAACAAAAACTTTCAGGTATTGTGTTATTTTCTGTAACATTCCCTGAACTTTTTAACTATGGACACATCATGACACAAAACATTTGCTTTACAAGTAGCTTTTGCCTACCAAATGGCCACAACAACAATAATACTAGTATTAAACTGTACATTCCACATCTCACGCTGGCACTGAATTGTGTTGCTTTCGTCAACAAAAACAACAAAAAAGCAAACGCGACAAAAATGAGACGAGACGTGATGTAATTGCTGGTCATGCGACGATAACAAAACAAAATATAGCTATATAGTAGTTTTGTTGACGAATAAGAACAAGACTAAATGTGGTTTACAAGATCAAAATTATACTAAAGTGTCTCTTCATTTTTGTTGAGTAAAACGAGACAATACCTTATTTCCTGTACGATAGGGAGGGGAGAAAAATAAAGGACGCTTTATTAAACGGCATTACATTGCAATACTTTTTTCCATTGTGAGGCTCTATGAATTCTCTGGCAGAGCCCGGTTTAAATCAGGATCGGCCGATATACTACAATTGATATGTCGAGCCGGGCTGGCTTCGGACACAAGGTGCACGGGCTCAGGTAGGGTCGGTTTTCATTTTTTGGGCCCGATCTAAGCTCTAACGTTAATTAAATATATCTATATTGTACAAAAGTTTTGGGACACAGAGCCATTAAGTGCAAGGAAGAGAGAAATGACACACATACATAGGGCACGATAATGCACACGGCGCAACATGCTTTCGTCACTGGCGCAACCAATCTTTGCTATTTTGTGCGAGCGCATCCTTCATTTTTTCCAGCAGAAATATACGTTGTCATTATAGCAGATGACAATGCGCTATATAGGGTGGGTCACTGAAAAGAAGGGGTGTGGTGAGGCGCATAGTGTGAATTTGCTATTTTATGAGAAGTGAAAGTCATTGTGCCACCAAAAAAAAAAGGTCATTCGCGCATTGTTCAAAGGCCATAATATGGACGCCTGGGACGTGGAAATGTTGACAATGCGCCCACATGCAGCTTCTTTCATAAGCAGGAGCAAGCAGCGCACATTTAAAAAACATTTTCATGTTAATTATCAGTGATTTCTCCAATCAAAAAGTTTTGCAAGTATTATAACAAGTAACTGATGTTCTATTTGACACATAAGTAAATAAATACACGTTTCAAGCTTGTCAACAATCACGAAACTACATCACCAGCTCATATTTTGGTTTGATATGTTTATTTGTCTATAGTTGTGATTTTTGTTCGCATCTAATGGGACAAATTGCCGATTCAGCCCCCTTAGAGTGAGAGACATCCCTCCGCTGTTCTTGGTCCTGAAATCCTATACGCCGCGTCTT
>JBBKCR010000002.1:13674201-13697612 GCA_037577295.1 Ladigesia roloffi | reverse complement strand
GGGGCACATTCAAGAAAAACTATGTTGATGTGAATAAAATGGGTTTCAAACAGTATGCCATGCAGTGAAAATTACTGCATGTGAGAATAGCTAAATTATTATATCAATTTTCTTTTGAAACCCAGTCCAAATGACTCCCCACCCCACCCCATCACCCCCACCCCTTTTTACATTATAGCCCCCCCTTTTTGCCCTGAACAAAAGTAAGAGCGTTGAGCAAAGAGCTCATGCTGTTAATACAGCTTTATGGTTTTTGCTTGCTGAAATCGGGTTAAAGTTGTGGAAAGTTGTAGCCCAACTGCTTTTCCTGGCAGGAGCAGTGGGGAAACGGAGGGAGCAGGCGGTATCCTGAGGGTGGAGGGAAGAAAGAAATAGAGGAGAAGAAGGAAAGAAACAGCGAACTACTGAAACGACTTAGCTTCTTCAGATTTGGAAATGGAAACGAAAACAAAAGACACGACTGGGCTCGTTCAGACGGTAGGTCATGCAGATTAGAGCAGAGCAGGTACATGTGAGGAAAACCTGCTTTTCACTGGTTAAGAATTGTTACATTCAGTCTAAGGTTTTAAATGTGCCAAGGGGTTTCACATGCATAAAATGTGCTATAATCAAAAGATTCTTGCCAAAAAAATACAAACTAAAGATGTTATGATGATCTAATATAGTTTATTCCTGTGCAACCACTGGACATATTTTTCTGTCCACAAAGGATGTGAAGTTTAACAGTCAATGTTCCTTTTTCAGCAGGATGATGAGAAGAATTTTTTACTCTCACCTCATAGTAGGGAGCCTGATGAAGGGGGCACAAGCTCGATGACTGCTGCCTCTTTTAATTTCATCAACTCCATTATTGGGTCTGGACTCATCGGTAGGATTTCAACATTTGCCCATAACATTCTAGCTCTATTTCATGTTTATATGCTATTCTTACATATTCTATCATATACCATTATGTGGCATATTCATGATAAATGTAAAAAAATAGCTCTAAATGAAAACTTTTAAACTTAATTTACTGAAGTGAAGAACTGTTTGTAGTATATTAAAATGTTGTGTCTAAAACACAATCCACCAGGAAAGGGTTAATGGACACAGACAGTGCCTCCATGTGCTCAGTACCTCAGTATGCCCCTGGTGCAGAATCATATGACTGGGAAAATGTGACTAAAGGCTCTGATAGCTTACAGCAGACAGCATAAACTCTCACTCATGACTCCAAAAAACAAGTTACTGTAGCTGAGTGAGTTTGAACACAGAAAAGTACTCATTTGTTTTTGTGTGGGCCTTTGTGTGTGTCCATGTGTAGGTTTGTGTGATAGACTTGGCCACATTTTAAATTGGTCCAAACTACAATGAACAATGAACACTGTGTCATTTTTTCCCAAGGGCACAGACCTAACATCGTTTAGCTTGTCCTTTACTCCAAATCTTGTTGAAGATTAAACTGCAAATATTTTATTTCCTCACTAGATCAAACTGTAAGAAGTTGTAAAGAGTAAGAAGTACAACCTTAAACAAATCAGCATGGGTCTAAACAAGACTGAACCTTCATTTTGATTTTCTGTAATGTTTATTTCAAACAGGTCTGCCGTACTCAATAGCGCAGGCTGGCCTTCCTCTGGGGCTGCTGCTGCTTTTTCTGGTTGCTTACATTACAGGTACTGAGACAGTGTTTCCCAACATGTAATACATTTTTCCTCTGTACCTAAAAAGTGTTCTTCAGTAAAGGCAGATGTTGATGAGTCACTGCATTAGGCACAAATGATGCAAAGAGAAAAAGACCACAGTAATTCTAAATATTAGGCTCACCTATATAAAGTAAGTGTAAATACAATGTAATAGTACCTAACAGTACCTAGTCTTAAATCAATCTGTGCTGATGGATATCATGTTTATGATTCTAAATAGCACCAAGATGGATTTTACAGCTGATATTACTCATGTTGTGATGATGCACTTCATATTCATATTTAGCTATTTTTTAGGATATGAATGACAATTCAGAACATCAAAACTGTATCTCTCATAAATCGTTTTGGTCTGAATACACCAGCTACCCTTTACAATGTGTGAACTTGATGTGATAAATAGGCCAATTGATTTTATACTTGGCTGCATTTTACGATAATTGCAACTGAAATAATATGATAATTACAAGACAATATATCATGACTGAAATGTTAATGACAGTCTGTCGCTCTTCTGCAGACTACTCTATCATTATGTTGATAAAAGGTGGGAACCTGTCAGGGACGCACAGCTATCAGTCACTCGTGCACAGCACATTTGGCTTTGCCGGGTTTCTGATTCTATCAGTCCTGCAGTTCCTTTATCCATTCATTGGTAATTATTACTCTTTCATGTTCATAAAAACATGTATACATCAAGTGTCCTTAACAATGTGTTGTGGACTGAGGACTTTTGAAAAAGACATGTATTCTTCTCTTTATTTCATCCAGCAATGATAAGCTACAACATCATCACTGGAGATACTATAACCAAAGTGTTTCAGAGAATACCTGGAGGTACACCCACATACACAGAATGACTGTACTGCCAGTCAAAACTTTTTGCAAACCACATCTTTTTTTTTTTACCACTAATCCATTTATTTCATAATAACAAAGATGCTTTTTATTTTTATTAAGCACTGGAAAGTATGAAAGCACAATTTGTCAAGTGAGACAAGTTTCCTTTACATCATAGAAAAAATATGTAACTGTGCAGGCCTGACATCCTATTAAAGGATTGTGTGGTGATGCAGAATCCAGTTCTAGACTGTCCTTTAATTTCAAATGCACGTGCTAACGGTTTCATCCCATTGGCTGTCACTTAATAGCTGGTTAAATATTAAAAACTTGATTCCCATTATAATTATATTAGGTGGCTTTTTATATCAGTAGTGATTAATAAAAATGACATTTTCTGGCTAACAAGGTTTCCTCCAATGTTGAGTAACCTGAAAATGTAGAAAATCAATTTGCATGCAAGAATTTAAACTGGTTATGTATATATACATATGTTATGTTTTTAGTCACAGGCCTTCATTCTGAGGGTATTTTATTTGTGGCTTGCTGACAGATTTGTGTTTCCATTCGCTTGCAGTTGGCCCGGACCACTTGCTGGCAAATAGACACTTCGTCATCTTGATGTCCACCATTTTTTTCACTGTCCCTCTGTCAATGTACCGAGACGTCGGGAAACTGGGGAAGGTATAGTTCATTTATAAGAGTTTCCTAATGAAATGTACCAATTAAAATGTTCTAAAATCAAATGTCGTTACATTAAATGAGCATTAAAGGATCAATATCGTGTCTTTTTTTTCAATACTGTAATGCGTAAAAATTAATAATGCCTTAAAATACACCATTCAGTTCCCAGTCCGTATATGTAAATTTTGGTGTTAAAAATTTTCATTTATATACAGTATAAACAACTTTTTTGCCTGCAGACGTTTAGCACTGATCATGCACATTTCCATTAAAGGGAATGTTGCGTTCTGTACTGTTTTTTAAATGTTGGATAGCCAATCAGAAATGCACAGAAATGTTAACAGTGCTAAAATAGAGTTTTTTTTAACAAAAAGAATTAAGACCATATTTGTTACCTAAAACTATACAAAGGCTACTGCAGCTCAAGGGAAAAACACAAACAGCAAATATGCAGGATAAGGAATCTTTAAAGTTGGGAATGTTTTGTGCTTCTACTAAGTTATGATTTTCATTTTCTGTTGCAAAAGTGATTATATATTTTTAGATAATTCACATTATTGGAAATGGAAAGTTGCAGCCTCTCTTCCTCAGGTGTCTTTGGCATCAATCCTGTTGACCCTGGCCATCATCATCATGGTAATTGTGAGGGCCGCAACGTTGGGACCACAAATGTACTGAGCTAAGCATTGCTGTGTATCCTCATCTGCATTAACCACATCTAACACATGCTGCTGCAACACTCTTTAGACCTACTCAGACAAAATGGCAGTGCTTTAAACTGCAGGATTATTTTAAAGCCATTTATCCTAAAGCTCATTATCCAGTAAGTGCCACAAAATATTCAGTAACTACTTTTAAACACATTGTATGTTTGTGACGGTAACGAATGGAACTCTGGACCTGCTGATGGGCTCTTAGGATTAATTGCAATTGTTTTTTTCAATCACATAGCCTGAAAGTGCCATTTCAGATGCATTAACTTTTGATTAACCATTCTAATTATTAATATATAATGAAAATGGAATAATTAAATATGCTCTAATTGTTGCCCTAAAATGATATTTCATATTTATAAAACTTCCAGTTGGAAAATTATCAAATCAAATTGATTTGTGTTAAAATTTTTCATTTCATGAAATATCAAACTTCTAGAGGAGCACAAACAAAATATTGAGCACAGAGATTAAAACTTTAACGTCAACTCTTATGTTCATGTGGTCAATAGCCCCGCGTCTGAGGATGCTTGGATGTTTGCACATTGGAATGCTATTCAAGCAGTTGGTGTCATGTCTTTTGGTGAGGTAGCTTTGAAGTAACATATAAACACTTATATAAAATCTTTTTAATGTACATTTTTTACTGTTCATCTCATTAAACATTAACATGTTTTTTACAGAATGTGCTTAAAAAATGATGTAAAATATTCGTGTAATATGTGCTCTCCAGCCTTTATCTGCCATCACAACTGCTTCATCATCTACGAGTCTCTGCGGGAGCCCACTCTACAGAAATGGTTACGCATCACACACACATCTGTGGGCTCTGCTGCCCTCATCAGTGCAGTGTTTGCTACCGCTGGCTATGCTACGTTTACTGGGTACACACAAGGTAAACCAGGTTATGCATAGACACTTTGTGTACACAAACTGTTTCTTATTTAATCTGCATGTCAAGAAAAATCAAGGCTACTGCATCAAATACTGTGTCCATGCAGAAATAATTAATTTCACCTTGAATAATTCCTGATAATATTGTACAATTATGTTTATTTTTCTCTTATTCTAGGTGACATATTTGAAAACTACTGTAAGAATGACAACTTGGCCACATTTGGTCGATTCTGCTTTGGACTCAGCATTATCACCACTTTCCCTCTAGAGTGTTTTGTGACAAGAGAGGTATGAGATCATTTTACTTTTGGATTGAGAATCTGTAATTAATATGATGCTCTGTGATCTAGGTTTATATATTTTTTATTTCTGCCTGATTTTTTACATATGTTCACATATTCAAATAGGCCGAATTTTACCTTGCATTACAAAGGCTTTAATCTCTGATGCCTGCTTCTCCACAACCTGCATATTTTGCAGACATTTTGCAGACAGAAGGCAAGATGACTGCTCACAGATTATCTTTAGTATCTGGGAACAACATCTATTAGTTAATATGCAGTGTTTGCATTGTGTTGCCTACAACACATCTGATATGGTTTTCTCTGAGAGGTTACTTTTATGTTGAAATTTACAGCATTTCTCAGGTTATGTTAAACATATAAATGCACTGCTAACATCTTGGTGCCATATGCCACTGCACCTTCAGTGCTTTTTTAAAGTCTGTGTCTCCAAAGATCAGAGCTGTTCTTCTGTCCTGAGGTGGTCCTGCACAAAATCAGACAGGTGGTCCTAATGTTTTGGCTGATGGCTGTATTTTTGAGTGCTCTATTCTAGCTATTAAGAGCATAATTAAAATGTTCCTCATTTTTAGAGAACATTCTGTATTTGGTCTTTCAGGTGGTGTCAAATGTCTTTTTTAATGGACTACTTAGCAACGCTGCCCACGTCATGGTTACCTTGGTGATAATATCAGCAGTTGCAGCGATTTCTCTCTCTTATGACTGTCTGGGTGTTGTACTGGAGCTGAATGTAAGTGTTGTAAATTATGAAACACAAAAACCTATGACCAGTATTTGAGTTTGTTTGTACTCTAACATAAGAAAAACATGGACTTTATATGAATATATTTATATATATATTTAAACCCTGATGTCCCCAGTCTTCATGTGTTTAATGTTTCACACTTAATTTTGATGCTGTATTGGATTTTACTATAAAATATGTGTTTCATTTTAAAATCAGTGTATATCCACATGGATGTGTTTTTGAAATTAATAATTAATACATCTGTATAATGAAAAGCACATTTTTCACTTTTCCCTAACAAAATCACAATACAACTCTGATATTTGCTGTATGTGCAAAGGCTAGTCTCAACAGCATACATCATAAAAAAGGAAATGTTTAGGTTTAATGTTTTCTTTCTTTTTAAATAAATGTAAACTTCACGTATTGCATTGTAACTGGTAGATATTACATTCATTATTTTAAAATATAAAAAACTACTTCTAAAATCCTGTATCTGTGAGTCATCTTTGCTGAACTGGGTGTGTTTGTATGTTTGCAGGGTGTTCTGAGCGCCACACCTCTGATCTTCATCATCCCCTCGGCTTGTTTCCTGAAGCTCTCCGATGGGCGTTGGTTTCAGAGGAAGAAGCTTATTCCAAGTCTGATTCTCATCACTGGGGTTTTAGTCATGACCATCGGTTTGGTTATGACAGGACTGTTCCCTCAGGACTGCTCACATGGAGCAGAAATGTTCTACTGCACAAACACAAACTCTCCCATTTTCACCACTGCACCGGCCAGTACCCCGCTGCAGACCACAAATGTCACTCAGAACATCAGTCTTTTCTAATTCTAAACAGGGCTTTGGCTGTTGTAATATCCTTATGTCACCATTTATGTGGTTTTTATAACATTACTTCTGTAGCCTACCATGTGCGAATAAATATAAAGTTAGACTGATATATTGAAATGTACACAAATTAGACTGTTTAATATATTACTTTATGCAGATATTGTTGTCATACAGGTAAAAGAACCACAATAAAAAGACACATCTGTGATTTTTCTTGTGCTGTTTGTGCATAACAACTAAACCGTGAAAATGTCCTGAACTTCATGACCCCCTGTGAAGCTCGTAAGAGTTGCATTTCTGCCACAAGAGGTCGCCAAACACAAGTAATTTGAGTTTATGCCAACGTAATACCCATCTGTTCGAAAATCTCTATCTTCTCAAACCTAGTACAAGGTATCAGCATGACACTCAGATGCTGAAATATATATTGTGCTCCATCCTAATAATTAATCAGTTGTTAATTTTAGTGAAGTTTAATCTCCGATGAGTATGTAGAATGGGTAAGAACTCCAGTCATTCTACCCCAGTCATCGTTTCTCTCCTTTTGTCAGCAACAGTCTAACACAGTCTCATCATTCCTCACATACCACTCTTTAGAATCAGCAGGAATGGACCTGTGATCATGACCACTATAATCCAGTGAGTCTGGCATCCCGGAAACAGCCCTGATCTCATGGATTAGTGGGCAAGAGAAAGCGTTGCCCAAGGCTGGGAACAAGAGAATAACATTAATGTTGGTTCAGGTTCAGAAATGCAAGCCTGTTGTGGGACAATTGGTATTTTACGTGATTTAAGTACCTTTACATGGTGCATGTAATACATGGTTTCTATTTTACATTCTAACCCTTGTATTAGTTAAACTAATATAGTAATCACATTTCAATATGTCATAGGTTGTCAGTGATCCATAGGGCTTAGTGTGATTTTTGTTACTGTTAAATAAAACGAAATTCATCGGTATTTTATGCTTATGAAGGGTAAAACCACAGGGCTAGTTCCTAGGGGCAACCAGCATTCTGCTTTGACTGATTGTAATAGTAGTGCTGAGGCTTTACGGATGACTAATGCGTTTGTGAAAAAACAACAGCATCATATCAGATGCAGTATTTTTCGGCTACAACCCTGCCCCTCAACATTTGTAGCGGACCCAAGGGGGTCCTTATTTGTGAGCTATATTCATAGGTTATGGAAATAAATGTTCTCTATTCCTTATATTTAATTCGCAAGTGTGATTTGTCAGAACATGGCTCGCAAAAGGGCAATGATTAGACAAATAAGTCAGATGTAAGTGTGAAATGGCGATGGTGAGGTCCACACAGTGATCTGATGTTTATCAATAGCTGCCGCTGTCCCTCCAGAGCCAGCACGTTTTCGAGGGATGAAAATAACTGCTTACGTTTACTCTACAGCATCACTGTTGCCCTGGCAACAAGGAGGCCGTTCTCATGGTTGCTGACATTCATTCGGATCATACCACCTCACCCGCCCGCGGGGTGTCCCGGAGCTTCATACGGTTGAAAAAACAACTTTTTATGTGGAAAAGATTTACCAGTACGGCGTAAATATATTTATTTAAAGTAGCTATTTATCGCTAGTCGTGTTTTCATTGCATCTCGAGCATCCGCTGTTTATCGATATATATAGCGAATCCCCGTTTTGCAACTTACGGGCTCTTCCAGAAAAAAACAGACTCGAGCTGTCAAATGCTTGTTGCTCGGGGGGGAAGTCGGAGCTGGAGAAAAAATTAAAGTGGTGAATTTTGAAGATAAGAGAGGGGTCTCGGTTTAATTTATCTACACCTAATTTGGAACTGAGGTCTCTACTAATACGCCATCTGAGTTCTGGACCATTTCGCTCCGTTCTTGGCGCCTATTTTTGGCTTGACTTGTCCGTGGGTCCGTACTGGGCGGCTGCGGTCTGGGCTTCGTGACTGTCGGGGCGGCTAGCAGCTCGAGGCGGAGGGGCGATGAGGTAAGCAGGTGGAAAACTGCTGCAAGTTGCTGTCTCAGGCTCACTCTCCATCTCTCCTCTTTTTCTGACTGTCGGTGTGTCCAGAAGTGTCGGTTTATGAAGGAAGGGTGGTGTAAAAAGGTAATCTTACGCAACCGGGCTGAGGTGAAGGCTGACCGGGCGAGCTAGCTCCTCTACCGTTAGCACCGTGCTAACTGGGCTAGAGTAAGTTAGCTCCAAAACTTGCTCTTGCTGTATGGACTTTAGCCTTGATTTACCAGCCGTACTACCTATTCACGATATACAGTGCAACTTTAGCATAAAACTGATATTCATACAACAAAAAATGCGTCGTACACCGTTTTCAAATCTGTCCAATCACTCTACAACACACAACTTGACTTTACTTTCGTTAATAACTGTGTAACAACTGCTAAATAAACAAGATAACTTCATCCCATTGCAACTAAAATTATGTTTTATGGTGTTTATGTTCTGTGTGCGTGCTACACGACTGTTTTAATTTGTAGTTGCCAAAAATCCTGGCCTAAACTTTAGCTTAAAATGTTTATTGCCAATTTTGGGGGTTTAAATTTTAATAACATTGGCCGAATGTATAGCTCATACACAAGAAGGCCCCGTCAACAGTCGTACAGTATCAATCTGTGTTTCAGCTAAACGTGAAATCAGCTGGCTTAATAAGCTCAGAGCTGCTAAAGCCCGAGCAGGAAGGTCTTTCAGGAAATGTTAGGGCAAAAGGAAGGGTGAGGTTGGATCCAGGCAGTGCTTCAGCTTTCGTTTATAGTTAACTGCGAAAAGGCCTGCTTGGATCAGCCTGGGCTTGTGGGGTAATGTGGAAAATTACAGCCATAGTCACTCAATTTTACTTATTAAGTAAACGTTTTCTTGTTTCTACTTTTTCATGATTTTACGGGAGCCAGATTTTAAGTGTCAGAGAGAGGAATAAGTTCATAAAATAGAATAATGCAGGAATATACCAGTCTTCTTCCACTAGAAGTGGACAGCTCTTTTATGGAATTGAAACGGCTTGAAGTATGTAAATATTTGTTGTCTACACAATCAAAATTTAGAAAATAAACTGCAAAACCAGTTTTCATGTCAGTTTTTGTGATGTCACAAAGCCCCCAAATTTCCATGTGTCCCCTTATTCAGTCTACATCAGTTTGTCTTTGCCTATTTATGCTGAAGTTATAAAGAGTGTTTCAGCCCCAGACTGTGTTTCGAATGAGCTGTAATTCAGGACAGCATATCAGAAAAGAGATCAGTTGAATATATTAGTCTTAGTGTGCAGTACCATACACTGCCTGTTTCATTCTATGATGGGTGAATGGTCATGTAGGAATGGTGTACAAACCCATCAAACATCAGGGGAAAAATGAAATAGAAAGAAAATGAGGAAACAGACCCTTTGAAACAACTCAGACAATCAATGCCTTTAATGGGAAAAAAATACTTTTGTTTAATTACATGAACATCTTGATTTGCAAGAACACCCAGTAAAGCTGCGATTGGTCACCCTGTCAGAAACACCATGATTGGTTAAATTTGCATATTGTAGCTTTCTGTATTATCAGTATTGCAGACACAGATATCATGATAACAATTAACAGATTATAAATTATACAGTGCTCGCTTCCATTTGCCCTGTAGTTAGCAGTTATACTAATTTGGTTTGAGTAAGCAACATATTTTTTAGCACAAGTATTTTATCTTTTCAACCATAGCTGCAGCCACATCTGAGCATTGTGTTAAAGTGGACTTGTTCTGTTTTTGTCAATGCGGTTCAGGTCTGGCCTAATTTAGACATGTCGCCTCTGGCTCATAGCACCCAGTTACAGCTTCACAATTTGACCAAAGAGCCCTACACTGGGGTCTATTTTCTGATCCCTGATTTGTAAGGATGTATACATTTTAGTACAGCTTAGGAAAAAAAACATTTTAATACTTCTATCAAAATTGTAAACTCTACATCTGATACCCATCTCATTTACTTTATTTCATGGAAAAGACTGTCACTGATCAAAAGTGGGCATCTGGGTGCATACAGTGTATGTGTCCATCATATGCTACCATTACACCAAATTTAAAAATTCAGCTGTTTATTTATTATGCACAATTAGCAGAACAAATGACCAACATACTATTCTTAAAGGACAAATGAAACACAGAATAGCTCTGAAATCAGAAAGAGATTAGTAAAAGTTTGGCCATGGTTGTAGATTGAGATACTCTTTTTTAGACTCGATTTGTGTAATACTTTATATAACATTGTCATTTCATTAACATAATGTAATCAAAATTACAACCCGGGTCTCTGAATAAACTAAAATATAATCCCTCATGCATTATGATGATGAGGAAGAGGACATTGCAGTTGCTTGTATAGATTATTTGTATCTAAATAAATAATTGGAGGGGACTGTCGTGTTGTGTCATAAAAGTAATAGAAAATCAATATTTTAAATCTTAATTTGAATCAATTGAAACTACTGTGCCAATTCCTCAGAATGTTTTTTTCAGTACCCAGAGCATCTGTTTTTTCCTCAAGGCCATAATTCTCACACTTCAAAGCCAATTATTGCAAAAATCCTGACACACACACACACGCATGCACACTGGTTTAATGCTGCATTCCCAGTGATTCTGACAAAGAGCAGTAGGAAAAAAACTGGAACACCCACACAGAGCCAAAGGTCAGAATATTGAACATCAGAATATAAAACAGTATCTCAACCCAACTGCAGCCGGTTAAATCCACTGTTTACACACACCTACGGTAACTATGCATGTCATAACCACTTCCGACAATATTCCTTATGAGCTATAGAATACAAGAACTGAATTTATACTTGATTTGTCTGGTGATGAAAGCTTTTTGTCTCTTAACACAGACATTTAGTTTGCAAATACAATTTGGTTCTTTCACTGCCTTCTGGGTATTTAAGTTATTTTGAGAGAGAGAAAAACACAATTGCCCCAATTATGTTTTAATCCTTTGGGAGAACAAAGTGAGTTTCATTTAGATTAGTTAGATGATGCCCATCTGAAATAGGGTGATACATGTGGCCTACTTACACTGCTGCTGTATTAATCTAGCTATGGTGGCTAGTTCCATACCAAGCAGTATATTCACATTCATATCAGCTGAGTTAACCCCCCTAGAACTACCATTTGAATTGATACATATGTCAGAATAACTGCTTTAATCATGACTGCAATCTCTGATTTGGATGTTGCCAAAGACATGTGTTGTGAGGTGTTGTGACAGTTGCACTATTAGGATATGGTGTCCTATTCTGGTTGAGTGAACTTTGATCACTTTATTGACATCAGTATAAAAATACTAACATAGATAGTGTGTACATTCATCTTAAGTTTATTTAAGGATATGACTAGAAAGCAGTATGTTTTCTGTAGTACAATAAGTAGGCCAAATGCATCATCCCACTTTAGATGTGGTACAGAAGAGCTCAGCTGGTATTAAATTTTCATTAAACACAGGCAGAGACTGGCTCAAGGTCAGTAGCATTAATCAATCAAAGTCAGATTTATCAGTCCAATCAGCAGGAGGCTTGTGTATGTGCAAGCAGCGATAGAAATAGAGTGAGAGATGAGAGACGCAATGTTGACAGATTGACATTACAGTAAGCTTTGCAGCACCTTAGTCAATAACCTACCTACCTTTCATCCATGAAACTACATAAGGAGAGATCTTAGCACTTTTGCATTGCACCTTTGCATATACTGGCTTTAGAGCTGCTTGATGCTGTAGTTGTATATACATCTAAGTGGTAGTAACATGCTTATAGCGCTATAGTTTAAACTGTATAGCTTGGGGTATTTTCCCTAAATGATCTTTCTTGCCTTTAGCTGATACTATTAAGTAGAGTTTAGATCAGGTCCACAAAATGAGACCCGACCCGACCCTTTTAAATACGTGGGCCGTTATAACACACGTTCTCAACTGTGGGTGCGTTCTTAAACACACACTCCGAGCTCAGAGCACACTCTGGTCCTTTAAAACTGTTTGGAAATTACGAGTGTCTGAAAACAGCAGCAGACAGAATTATTAGGAAATACACCAGGCACGTGTGTTGTCCCTGCCCACAACTTGCTGGAAATGGTTCCACACCTCCGACCTTCCGCCAAACTTGGTCAAAGTTAATACTCTTGTTTTTATTTTCTTCTTCACGTCTTCAAGCTCCATGTTGTACTTTAAGCTCTGCACAATACAGCACAGCAGGACCGGTGTAATGTGGCCAGTGGCAGGAGCTGGAGCGCTACTGCGCATGACACGCAGCAATTTTACTTTGCTAAAATATTCATATATTTATACATTTTGCATAGCTCCTCAACCAAACAGGCTAATTAAGTAATGATTAAAAAAATCAAATGCTTGATCACGGCCCGACCTGGCCCGGCCCGAGGACAGCGTCAGGAAATATCGGCCCGACCCGCGGGCCAGGCTGGGCTGGGCTCGGGCCGCGTTGGGTTCGGGCAGAGAATCTAAACTCTACCATTAAGAGTCTGTTGTCCTCAGCACTTCCTGTCTCTGCTGGTGGACAATGTGATTGCAGGTATTAAAGATTTGGCCTGCTCTGATGTCCTGCCATTATGAGCTCAGATTGCTGAGAACTGCCCAGAGGGCACTTTAACACAACATGGTCTCTCATGTGCCAGGCCAAGTAACCTAGAACCGTCTCCGATAGATTTTAAAATATTACAGACCTCGTCACATAGTGACAAGGCAATCTCCATAATTGTGTATTCCGTGCGAGGCTAATTAACCTGTGTTATTATTTTCTAGGCTTTCTCATATCTGCTTTACAGATTTAAAATATTAGAAAATGAAAATGAAAATATTAGTATTTGGTATTTGAAGAGAAATAATTCAAGCTATTTGAAAGTGTCAGCTTCTAGGATGGATGTAGTAAAATCAATGGTCAAAACTTGGTCCGAACTCTATCTTGTTATATTAAAATAAACCTAAGTGTAAGCAATTATTACAGAAATTTAAGGTGTTGTTATGAGATTATTGTCACATAATTTGTGGTTTGTAGGCTTGAGGCTGCATGCAATACTCCATGGTATGATCACCATTTGACCATAGCTTTGGTGGAAGAACATGGAAGATAAGAAAAAATGGCTCCAGTGTGCTTAAGATGTGCCACAAACATGAGAGTCTGTTATTAAGCTACAGACAGAGGAGGCTATTATTTAAAGTGGAGGATATGTTTCTCCTGTAACTCGTTTCAACATGGCAAATGTGGTAACAGCACATATGAGTCTGCTTAGATCAGAGAAACTAAAAATGCTGATGTTTCTGGTCAGAAATGTGCTGACTTTTCCCACTTTTTCTGCCATGGATTTGAAAAATCACTCATTTTCATGCCTAGAAATGATATCAATGTAAAAAACTATTAAAGTCAGCCAAACTACTGTTATTGTAGACTGTTATTACAATTAGGCTGATTATGTGACATTTTTTTGTTGTAAAGGGCCAGTCAGCATATGGAAATACATATAGGACATGGGATACAAATAAAAAACACAGATTATATGACACCAGTGCTTTTCTTACAGCTACAGATGGTGAGATTGCTTGCTTTTAAATCATCCAGTTCGACAGCTATGAAGGTTATACTATCAGTAGTGTAGGCCCAAGCAGATTTGTATTCATGGTTGAGTCAAACATGATACTAGATATGTCCCACTGCTGATCCTCATGTGGTGATAAAATAAATAGGCCCTAATGTGCGACATTCTTTTCAACAATTACGATGATCTTAACACTAATGCTTTTAGGAAACTGACCTCAAGTGTGATAGTATCAAAATCTGTGGTCTGTATTCATGCAGTCGCATTTCTCTAAACTGAGTATTCATTCTCTCTGTTCAGCAGATCTCCCCGGAGTAAGTGATTTAATAGCATTTCTGCTCCATCCTGAGCTGAAACAGGTCTGGCAGAGTGCTGTTTGCTCAGACATCTCAGCATAAAGAGTCGTTAGGGTACGATTCCACCAAACTTTCAGTCACAGATGGTAATCTGTTTCTTTTCAGCAGCTTCCCCAGCCTGGTTATACAGGACTTAACGAATGTTTAAAATCCCCTTTAAACTCATGTGAAAGTGCAGCAGCTAACACATCTTTGTTCAAAACTGGTTTGTTCATTCATGTGTGTGAAAGCAAACAGTATGTTGTTGAATAAGTAGGTGGAGCACAAAATAGATTAATTAGGTATGTTTGACCTTCCTTGTGGTTCATTACAATTATCACTAGACATTTTATAACAGGGTGGGCTTCTCATTGGTGTAGTAGTGTCAACGTGACTAATGTTTGATGTTTTAAAATAATATATATATATTTATTATATATATATTTTTTCTCTTCTTTTTCTGTTTCCTCACAGACCATTATCAAGAAGTGCCTTTTACACAACTCCCTGCGTAGCTGATCTCTGGTCCCTGTCTGACTGTACCACCCACACTCCTCTCTCCCCAACTCCGTCACAGCACTAATCCCTCCATCTCAAACCATCCCTCTCTCCACCTGACGGGAGCATTCATTCCACCCCACAGGAGTCGACAGCAGAGCAAGACAGCTAACAGCCACGACCAGGAAAGCATAAAGAAAAGAGAAATTAATAAACTGAAACTTCTTTTAGAATATCCGAAGGAACATGCTCTGCAAGAACAGTTAATTTTGCTGATAAAAGTGAAACTCCGATGCTCTTCCTGTTTTCAGTGCCACAGAGCAACCCTGTTTTGCCTCTCAATCTCCTGTCAATCAAACAGACAGACGTGTGAGTCAAAGCCAGCCAACCAATTGCAGTCAGAACAGTCAGACACTGAACGTAGTGGATAAGTGCCCATATCTGATCATCAGATTTTTGATTGTTTAGTCAGTTTCACTGGACTGTCAGCAACATGTCTGTGGCATTGCCAGCTGTGCGTGACACTAAATGGCTGACTCTGGAAGTGTGTCGACAGTTCCAGAGAGGCACGTGCTCTCGCAGTGACGAAGAATGCAAGTTTGCTCACCCACCCAAGAGCTGCCAGGTGGACAATGGTCGAGTGATTGCCTGCTTTGACTCCCTCAAGGTAAGAAATGCTAGGTGAACACAACATATAAATAATTACTGTATACCAGCTGTGTGTAAGCACCTTTACGCTGCAGTCCTCTGGGATTAATAGGGATATAGTCTCTCTCTCCCTCTCTCTCTTTCTCTGTCTGAGTTAATCTCTCTGTCCTGCATGGTGCTGATCTGTCCTGCTGGATTACTTTGGCGGCTGAGGTTAGGGATGAGCACAGGACAAAAATATATATATCCATAATTCAGTACAGTGTTAACATAATATTATATTAAATAACAACAAATACAATTACATTTGTTTGTGATTTTTTGATTTTGTAAAAAACAATAAATAAACATTCCTGGTCAGTATATTATACAGTTTATTTTAATGTTGAATTCGGTTTGAAATAATATTTCAGGATTCAGCTTTAAAAGTGGAGATTCAGTTTTAAAAATGGAGGCTAAAAACTGCTGAATTTGTTTAATGCTAGCAGTAGCATGTTAGCATCTCTTCAAAACAAGAAAATCCTGTGTTTAATTACAAAATGCAATATCGGTAATTCCATTTCAGAATAATAATATGCTTCCAGTGAAAAACCCATCTTCTTAAGTGCTTTTATCCTACTCTGCCCTTTAAATAACCCTGAACGCAACTGAAGACGCTTTCTTCGTCAGGTCTTCCCTATAGCTAGAGGTGACAGAGGAGGTATTTAGAACAAGAGACAGCAAGACAGGAGTGGATGCTTTTGTCTGCTTCTTGTCCTCCATAGCAGCTTTGTCACTAGGACAATACTGTGCAGACAATTTGGATCATATGATGTTACTTTAGGGGGCTCAGCACATGATAGTTGTAAAACATAGACCTAGCTCTGTGTAGGCTTTTACACACACACACACATACATACACACACACACACACACACACACACACACACACACGCACACACACACACACACACACAGAGCCACAGCCCTCATTCACGGTGACTGTTCACTACCTCTTCTGACCCCATCATGTCCTGCTGCTCTATCTCACTTCCTCTCTCTTTTTTGTCCCTCGAATCCCCCCCACCCCCCAACCCCCACCCCCTAACCGGCCTGTCTCTCTCTCTGTGCTTTGTTGTAATGTTGTTTGCCTGTGTTGTTTGTGCTGGCTGTCAGTCAGTCTCTGCTTGAAAGCCAGTTTTCACTGAGAATGTCTCTGAGGAATTGTGAAAGAGGGAGGATGGTTAATGTTTGCATCCATGTAAGCATTTTTTGTTAAACAATAAAACTAAAAAGCAAATCTACCCTTGTGGTAAACTGACACAATACATTGTGAATTAAGCCTTTGCATGGATATTGATAGTATTTGATGCATGTTAGAAATGAACTGTCAGCAACATTTGGGTGTATAGCTGAGTAATGTTTTGTGTTTGTGTAAAAATTAGATTGATGCCTAAACCGTAAATCCATCCTTATTGATTGGTGTCTAAACCTTAAATCTCCTAATCTGATTATAAAACATTAGGCTATTTATTGTGAGATTAAGACTGAATTAGGGTAGTTATTTTGGAGCTTGTATTATTTGAAAGTTTCCAGTGATCTTCTGCATCATAAATGGAGCAGTAGGGCTTTCACACAATTGTTTGTGGTGCAGAGCAGCAGACTCTGAATTCCCTAAGGAGAGAACTCTCTGTGTTCCTTCCTCCTATGCAGACTCTCTGGCTCTATGTCTCTCTCTCTCTCTCTCTCTCTATTTCAATCTGCTCAATCTCTTATTTTGATCCGTTATCTGTAATTGATCATATTCTTTTAGTGATAACTCAAAGGCAGAGGGTCAATAAGCATCAGTGTCACTAGATTTTGCAGGTTGTGAATTACCTTGGTGTCATCATGTAGGCACAGCATTAGCAGTAAATAGGAACAGCAATGTGTTGTTTTGAAGGTGAAAATGTATTTTGAGAATATGTTTGTTCCAGCTGAGATTTAGTGTATTTTTTAACCAGTAAACTGGTTGAAGTTTTTTGTTCCATTTTTCATACATACTAAGAAAAATAACTGCTGTTTGTGTCAGTACACAATGAGATGCCAGGAAATCAGCAGATGGCCAATGTTAGTTCAGGTGCTGCATAGTCACATAGTTTATAGGCCAAAGGTTATTCTTCATCCTGTTCAATGCTGCACACAGACCTTTCCCTGGGCTGCCCCCTTTCCAGTCATGACATTTGCCATGACTACACGTCTCGTTTTGTCTCCATCCCCCACCTAGTTCGGTGATGGTTTATTAATGGCACCTCAAAATTGTGGATACGTCGGTAGTTCATAGTAAACAAAGTACTTTTTAGATTGGCATACACATTTTGTTTCATTTATTGTCTTTGTATAGATATTGTGCAACAGGCAGTGTCACAGTGTAACTACCATTTGGATTGTATGGTGTTTCATACTGTCTCCAATATTGCCACGGTATACATTATTATCAGGAGATTTGTTAAAATGTCTACACCCCATTTATGCTATTTTTCAATGTGCATTATTTCAAAACTGCCAACAATATAAAGGTTTAATTACGTGCTAATTACACGTGACAGCAGGGTGCAATTCGGTCAACCAGTAAATAAATGTTAAACCATTTATCAACAACAGCTAAGTTTAATATGGTACTGCCAGTTAAGAGGGAGAAGCTGGTTGGCATTAGTGTAGCTGGCATGGTAATAGCTCTCACCCTAGAACAAACTTGATTTTAAAATTTGGATGGTAATGCCTTAGTTGTGAACTAAAGTGAAGCACATTTTGTTGAAGGAATGGAAAGACGAAACTTGTTTCTCGGTTTTGAGATATGTGAAGCGGTTAGTAAACTTAATGAACTTAATGTTAGCTTAGCAGCATGCATACATGATTGCCAGTTAAGAATAGTTCGGTTAGCCAGTCAAATGTGCCACACGACAAAGAAGAGGTTTCAAATCGGTAGACTGTTTGAAATGGGTGTTCTACTGGCTTAAACATAGATGATGAACACTCACATTTCAGAGAGCCATTATTCATCTATCGTCATTTTATTACCTGGGTTTCTCAACCATTTCCACTGTTTTTTTATATTCTCCTCCACCACAATGCAGTGATGGCTGGGCCAAAATAATCACTGTATTTCAACAAACGCATTACTATTTCACACCAACTTGCAGGTTCTGCAGGTCCCCGTGCTGTTTGTGTTCTAGAGTGAAATATCTCCACACATGTGATGTGTGTCTCTGTTCTCTGCTGCTTTCTGTCTCGTTTTGTTGTGGTCTCTTGTTTACACTCCACTCTACGTGCCAATGGTTCTGCCCCTTTTATAAAGGGCATTCTGCCTTCACTAGTGTGTTGAACTAGCTTTACAGATAGCTAACAGTTGCTCCAATAAACACCATGAGACGTCTTGCCATTTGACCATTTACTGGAGCCAATGGAACATTGTAAAACTGTAACACACAGAAATTAATGCATAATACAATGTATAAATCATATAAACAACATAAGCCACCATTAAGTTGTGACAAATACATACAAATCTCTCATTTGTATATTATTTATATTATAATTATTATTTTTTTAAATATTATTAGGGATGCACCGAAAATTCGGCCACCGAAATCTTCGGGCCGAAAATGGCAATAAATGCATTTTCGTTTTTTTTTATCGCACAGAAACTGTGATGATGCGATCATGATGCAACCACGGTCACCACACGTCAGATTGGATTAGAGTCAGCATGTTCGAAATATTTCTTTATAAGAGACATGTGGAAACACGTTTTTCTCAATGTGGGGATTAATTTATCCCGATCTCCATTCAGGTATAGAAAAGCCCTTTGAGCCCTGTGAGTCCATAAGAGTTGTTGGTCTAATGGTTAGGCCGCTCACCTGTGATTCGGACATGCAGATTTCAAGTCTCTCGAGACCTGTTGTACCTTGAGTGATGGTGGGTTCATTTATGGCATAATGGTCACTTTCTGTTTGTGTTTTTGGAAAGGAAAGTCAGTTTTCCAGTGATTACAGTTAATATGTTTCAGTCTTTGTTTTGATACACTATTTTTTTAGAAGCCTAAAGAGAATGTTGTTTATCTTTCACTAGTTTTTAAAGCACTTCTGAATGCAATTTGTTCAAGCACTTCACTCAGAATTATTTAAAGTGAATTCACTAGTTCTATTAGAGAAGATGTGTGTAAAAATGTGTAATATTTCAGCTATCTTGCATTTAGGCTGGTTATGAGTGGGGAAATATTTTCTTTCAAACGATATTTTATATTGTGCATTGTCTTAATGCTAAATAAATATGTTCAAAATGTTGTACAGATTAATTTTTTGAATCAATTATTAATAATTTATTTTAGTTTTTGGCCAGGGTGTTTCCTTATTTTCGGTTTTCGGTTTCGGGCCAATAAAATCCTTTCGGTGCATCCCTAATATTTATATATATTTTTTGTTTTATTTTATTTTTTGGACAAAATTGCACAACAGTTGTCTTTGGAAATGTGCTCTTCTTATTGCCTGCGATTACATTTATTATAAGCTACATGTAACTGTGCTGACTTTACAACCAATATTAAATATAGATGAAAGACATGTCCATGCTTCATTTGCAAACTGCTAGAAGGAAAAAAAATGTTAAAGTTTTTTTTCCTAGTAAACACGTTGGACCTGTATAATCTGAGTAAGGACCAATAGCCTCTTTCTTTCCAATTTAGTGTGTTGTGTTAGCTTGGTATTCCTGGAAATATCATCACCAGTCTAAAGATTTGTAATTACATTAATATACCATTGTTTTCATCAGTGTCTAATAGTGCGAGCTGTCAGTGAAAAGCCTGGAAAAACTGTTTCTCATTTACACATAACTATATAGTCTGTATTGGAAAATTTCCTACCCAACTGTAAGTGTCGCAGTACAGTCTGATTTTGTATGCCATGCAGTATTTCCCCCACAAGTTGAGTGATGTGTGAAATGTCTCAGTGTCCAGAGAATGTATTGGAAAAAAATACAGTATTTCCATTAGAGGGAATAGACTCAGAGACCAAGACTGGGCCTGTTCTACTATTAAATATACAAGGCTGTACTGTTTAGCCACTGAAAAAGAGACTTTAGCAGTACAGTTTTGCTTTTTCAGCAGTCAGTATTGTTGCTCCCAAAATAATGTGTAAAATTACACTCTAATTAGAGCCACTCCGGGGCTGAAAATCACCAGCCTTACTCCTTCCCTTGTTTTTTTCTCTAGGCGACCATCATGACTACACTTACTCTCTAGAACCAGAAATACCTGTTTTGCCACTGTTTATCTACATGTAACTAGATATTCCATATTGGCAGAGTCAAAATATGCATGAAGTAGTACCATAGTCTGGATTAGGACAGGTGTTGATTGACCTGGGCAGTATGAATTAATTTACAATTATCAGTGTAATCTCAAATGAGCAATATGAAATTTAGTTAGAAGGTTAAAATGCAGTGCTGCTTTAAATGTTTTATTGGATGCTAAAGTTTGAACTTTAGCATCATATAAAACTGAACTCCTGAACTTTTATCAGTGTTTATCTCTTTTATGTAAAAACTCGGACTCTTTCTGTTTTTACTTCCTCTTTCTCAAAAATACTTCTTGGTCTGTGATTTTAAGCAAGGCATGTTTAGGATCTAACCACAGTTTTTCAACTGTTTAAATAAGTGCTGTTCCAAAAGCTCAATTTTTTTTCACGGTGGATTGCAGGATATGTTTGGATGATACTTATTGGAATCCATTCTTCAGTCTACGTTTGCAATGTTTGAACCCTTTTCTTAAGAGCAAGGTGTTATTTTGGCGCTTCCAGTGCTAAACTATTAATCGTGTCTTTTGTGATTTTGTGCCATAAGAATTTCATTTCTACTCATCAGTCCACATCGTTTTTTTCTAAAATGCCTCTGGCTTGTTTAGACATTGTTTTGCATACTTCAGGTGTCGACTTTTGTGATAAGTTTGCAGGTATTGTTCCATGCAGGAAGAACATTGCACCACCAGTCTCAGCTCAGCCTTCCCACAGGTTCTTTGTTGTTGTACCGGGGGTTTGCATACCCTTCATAGTCAGTGTAAAACCAGTGCTATCAGAGTTTTCTTGATCTTAACCAACATCATTTCCTTCCCAACACTGAAAATCAGTAGCTTGGAAGCCCTATGATATGTTTTTATAGCCTTCCATGCATTGAATGCACCAGTTTATTACATTTTTATTAGATCTGTGATGAGGTCATATAAACTATGGATCTCTGGGGGAAACTGGCCTTTCTCCTAAAATGGGACCAGATATTGTCTAATAGACCCTAATGTAAAAGGGATCTCTGAACTCTCAAAAAAATGTTTAGTTCTATTTCCAAAAGTCATATTATAAGTAGAAAACATTTAAGATGAGACAAACACACAATCAAGAAGCTTTTGTTCATGCGAAAGTACACTTCCACAAATATGTGTTGTGAAGATCAGACTTTGGTAGATATTTGTTCTTTTAATAAAACAGGATGTCCACATACACCTGGTTGTCATCATTTTGATTGAAAACATCTGACTCCAATATCATCTTTAAATGAACTGTTAGAGGTTCACATACCTATGCCACTTACAGATGTTTGAGGTTGGATCGTTTTTCTCTGTAAATAAAGGGCCCAGCATAATATTTCTAAAATTATAGAATATACATAGAATATATTAATTTCTTTATCTAATTTTAAAGAAATAATGTTTTATACAGAAATGTAGAACATTTTAACAGTTTCAGAAATGTTCAAGCACCACTTTAAGTGCTGAAAACACAGCTATTGTTTCATAATGTGTATATTGTATGGCCAGTTTGAAAGTTAAATGATATGAGCTTTTCTGAGGTCACACCTAAGAGAACCGTAATCCGAAACTGCACTCTGAAGTCTGATGACATAAACAGTTAATGCTAACCGGGTGCTGATTGCGGTCATAAGAGGAATCATTGGCTCGTCTGTAAAACAGCCCAATCAATGGTAACTTCCTTAGGGAGTGCTGAATCATAGGCAGCATTATCATGCAAGTCTGTAAAATCAGATCAGGGAAATGTATATTTATTAAGATAGTTTACCAGAGATTTTAATGAGTCTCCTAATCCTAAACTGTTAATGAAACTAGTAGTGTTTGCTGAAACTCTTTCATAACCCTTAATTATTTAAGGTGTATCAACTGATGCAGAAGCTGGGAATTTGTGTTTTTGGAGGAACGTCTCTCAGACCTTATGAAAACAGTATGTATCATTATTACAATGTGATGCTTTAAGCATATCATTGATACTTGCCAGTATTTAAAGAACATGGCCCAACCGCATGTTTCATTAATAAGAGAGCATAATACGTTTAGTTCATTTGACTTAAACCACCACAGTAAATAGAAAACTAATGAAAACATTATTGTGTATTTGACAGGATTTTAGTTTGGCACTGCTATTTCTTTGTAACTGTTCCAATGTCACAAAAATGTCACCCCTGTTAGTCAGTGATGCTCTGTTCACCTTTGACCAACTCTTGTCTTACAATTACCCTGTCTATCCAATATAAATCTCCTGACCGGGAACATGGACTCTCTTGAAAGAGCTTGGAATAGAGGTTTTCACACACACACACACACACACACACACACACACACACACACACACACACACACACACACACACACACACAC
>JBBKCR010000002.1:13660478-13674101 GCA_037577295.1 Ladigesia roloffi | reverse complement strand
ACACACACACACACACACACACACACACACACACACACACACACACACACACACACACACACACACACACTTGCACACATAAGCACTGACCGCCTCAGCTCTTCTTTTCATGTTGTCTGTGTAGTCTGGTTCAAAGCTGCAGTATTGACTAGCATGGCCGCATCTAAATGCCCTGGCTCTTCTACCACTCAGACAATCAAATATGTTTTGACCTGTACACTGCAGTCAGTCTAATATGTGCTATGCCCCAAAATTCACAGTATGCAGATATGCTTTTGATTTGCTTTCTATTGGTATCACTGGATCAGACCTGTTTTCTGAGGCCTTGCCCTTTATACACATAGAATTCAAATTTGAAATTCAGCATGTATTCAACTTATCACATACATATTCATAGTCTTGCAAGTTTCTCCTGAGACATTTTGTAATGTTGTTACATAGGCGGTTTACTAACAACTGTGCTGCAGTTCTCCAGTGAAACAGCCTACACAACAAGGATTGATGCTGTGACCTCAGACAGAGCAATGCATTTTTAAACATTTTGTTAATCTGTAGCATTTGCACTGGTTTATATGTGTTTATATGTCTAGTGTAATGTTACATTTTTAGTTTTATGTATTTATTTTAAACACGACTTCTAATTAATGTTTTTACATTAAAAAAAATACTATGGTTAAGGTTGCCCAAAAACTGCATATAATTCTCTGATATGAGTGCATGCCTTGATTTTCAGGGTCGTTGTTCAAGGGATAATTGTAAATACCTTCACCCTCCATCTCACCTGAAGAGTCAGCTGGAAATCAATGGGAGGAACAACCTGATCCAGCAAAAGACAGCTGCAGCCATGCTGGCACAGCAGATGCAGTTCATGCTGCCAGGATCCACCTTGCCTACTGTGGTATGCTGCACCTGCTTAAGTCTATATTTAATGGCTAAACTCAGCTCTGATCTCCAGTATCTAATTTTTTTACCTTTCTTTTAACATTGAGCTGTGTGTACCATACATAAAGAAAAATCTATTTAACCAAACTAAGAGTTTTACAGAGCAACTCGCTGTTTCATCCATTTAATATGTGAAAACATTACAGAAAATGTAGCCATGATTAAAATACTGTATTATACAAGATACTAAATGCACTCTGTTACTGCAATTGAATCAGTTCGACATGTTTATTTGGAACAGTTCAAGGGATGTCTTGGCTTGTTTTTACACATTCAGTCTGTTATAGTACCGCACAAGGTTCCTGCCAGGTTCTAGGAAAAACATTGACATTTTGACAAGAGAAGTTAGCTCAGTCTTGGGTTATGTGGCAGTTTGGTGCGACTGGATAGGGCTTTAGTATTTATCTTATGTAAGAATTATTGTTACATTTATTCACTGATTGCATTTTGATCATTGTGTGTTTTATCTCTGCAGTCTTCTTTTCCTGTTGGTCAGAGTTTGGGGCCAGGGCCTGGAATCAGTTACTCCCCCTACCTCTCCTCTGTCCCTCATGGGATGGGGCTGGTTGCAACAGAGATGCTCCCAAGTAACCCTGTGATTGTCTCTGGAAACCCTGCAGTGGCAGTGCAGAGCTCAAACTCCTCTTCATCATCTCAGAAAGCACTGCGTTCTGACAAGCTGGAGGTACGGACACACAGTTATTCCTAAAGTGCTGATAAATATGCAAAGACACACACGCATACACACACACGCATATTTTCCTAAAGTTATACATATATCCTCATGCAATCCTAACAGTGTCATTGGTCTAAGGATGCTGTTGATGCCACTGTGCCTTGTGTGTACAGGTGTGTAGAGAGTTCCAGCGGGGAAACTGTTCCAGAGGAGAGACAGACTGCCGGTTTGCCCACCCAAGTGACAGCCCAATGATTGACAGCACTGATAACACGGTGACCGTGTGCATGGACTACGTTAAGAGCCGCTGTTCTAGAGAGAAGTGCAAATACTTTCACCCCCCAGCTCATCTGCAGGCACGCCTCAAAAGCTCTCAGAGCACCCAAAGCACTGCTGCAGCCGCTGCTATGGTGAGGCTTGGTAAACACATATACAGTGAAGTCACACTCACACCCTTCACAACACTTAAAACCTCTCCTGCTACCCCTGCTGTGCTGAGAATAAGTACACACACATATACATGTACACACACTGTAATAATAGAGTGTAACCCTTTCACAGCATAAAGAACTGTTCTGTTAATAATGATGTGATGAGCCTAGATTCACCCCCTTAAACATACCAATCAAATATGCACAGAATAAACAGATTGCTGTGTTTTTAGATTCATTTGAAACATCAGTGGCAACCGCTGTTAGACACGGCCTCTGCGCATGCTTGGTTGGTTTATCTTTAACATGCTGGCTGATCAATCCTCAAAATGTTGAAAGTAATGTATGTGTATTTTATAGAAGGCATTTAACTTCAGGATCTTTAATAATCAGAAAACTGTCCTTTGGATTGTCATGGTCTTGTTGAGCAACTAATGAACCATCATCAGTATTTACAGTTTCATGCAGTTATAGCATTTCTGCAGCTACTATTTTTAACAAAACTGTGCTTAGGACTTAACAAAGATAACAATGATTAAAACCTGTTTTGTTCGTGTGCATGCATATTGTTTATGTAGTAAACAACATTTAGGTTATTTCATTTTTTGTGTTTTTTTTTCCTCTCACCTCTCCACAATGCAATGCTGCTCCCATGATGCACCTGTGCTTGCTGTATGTTAATACGCTTGACTCCCATTGGCCCACTGCCATCATGTGTTGGCTGCGTGCTGTGTGCAGACTCAGTCAAGTGCCAAAGTGCTGAAGCGACCCCTCGAGGCAACTGTTGACATGGTACTTCACCTTTCACCTCTGGCTTTGCATGGTCTTAAATCACTGTTATTGTACTGTGGCCACTCACAGATTTGATTTTGCTTCTTCATTTGAAATACAATAAAGCTCATCCCGTACGTGTGGCATCATGTACCCTCAGCTAAAGATTTACTTTCCGAGCCTCAAGTCTGACAGGCCTAAGCTCATGTTTTGTACATGTATGTTCAGCCTCCTAAAGTACTTCTAAGACATATTTAACTAAAAAGTATTTTACTTGGTTGTAGTGTCCAATGCATAGATATTAAGTGTTCATTCAGTATGTCATTCATATTCTTTTTTTTCCTGTTTTGCTCTCTCCCTGTCTCAGGGATTCCCTCACAGCATGTTGCAGCCACTGGCTAAGAGAGTGGCTCTGGAAAAGAATGGAGGTCTGTTAAACCCCAGTGTCCTGCACTACCAACAAGCTCTCACCAACACACCACTGCAGCCTTCTACTGCACTGTTCCCTACAGGTACACATCCTCACACACAAACCTACGTTCGCACACAAACACACAGTCACACACAGACATGCATGCATACATTCACACACACACACACACACACCCAAAAACATACACACACCACCCACACACACACTAATACACAAGTCTCTTTCTAGTTTATGCTGCAGCACTGTGCCTTTACCATCAGTTTTTAGTACACTGTAACGCAGCCTTCTTTCCATTCACATTTGTGTGGCCCTTTGTAGACCACACCTGTCTTGCCAAGGCCTCTGTTGTCAGTGCAGTGGGCTTTGGCTTCTGTGGATCAGAAGTATGTAAACTACTTTGTAACTGGATGGCTGTATTAATTTTCTTTCTTTTTAACTGCTGCTCCAGGCTCAGTCTTGTGCATGTCTCCTGGACCTGGCATTGGTATGTTCCCCTATTTCTCTCTATGTGACCTTCACCAATGACCTCTTTCTCTCACTTGCTCTCGTTTTCTCTCATGCTAAAATAAGTATGACTAGATTTCACAGTTGGTTTAAATAGTCTTTAAGACACAGGGCCTCTCAAGTTGCTTGTTAGTCTTAGAATCCATGCCATCCTCAATGTGAACGAGCAGTGATCTGATGTTTCCAACCAGCTGCCTTTTGTGTACGTGTAGTTTTTTTCAGTAAGCACAGTGGTGTAATTTCCTTTTCTTTAAACAAAGTGTCCCATTTTTACACTTTTTGCACAAGCAATGAACAAAAATAAAGCCTATTAAATGAAATACTATACTCCTTATTTAATAGCACTAATTAGAAGTCACTCTTGATATCAGAGTGTCTCACACTTGAACTGAACCTCCACCCCCCACCTTAAACCTAATCCCCTCACCCACCCAATTAAAGTTCATACACCAATTTGTGCTATTGCTGTGTTAGACAGTTGCTAGGAGTTCATATTTTTATAACAGTATTTTGGTCTACAGTTGTGGTGGTCAGTTATTTTGTTTTAGTTGCACGCACCAGCCTATGGTATTGTAAATATTTTACTACATATGATTGTATAGACTGAGTTTTACTAAATTGCACACAAACAAACTGGAAATTTTTAAAGCAATTCATCATAGCATGCTGTCTGTGTGTGTTTTTATTCACATGTATGCATGTGCATTTATGTGTGTTTGTTTCTGTTAGTCTTGACATTGTGGCATTTTTCATAATGCAAATCTACCCATACACCAATTGTATATTTAGTAAAAAAATGGGGA
The DNA here is from genome assembly GCA_037577295.1 of Ladigesia roloffi. Classification (NCBI taxonomy): domain Eukaryota; kingdom Metazoa; phylum Chordata; class Actinopteri; order Characiformes; family Alestidae; genus Ladigesia; species Ladigesia roloffi. Next base: position 13,669,541 of record JBBKCR010000002.1, on the reverse strand, counting down.
AGTAATAATATGGACAGGTTACCTGACTCGTTCATCCTTCTCCCTCTATTTTCTGCTTCGCTTGTTGTCTGCATGTCATCTGCTGGTCTGAATTAACAGTGGCTTTACCTTTTATTAGACACAAACATTCAAACAACACACATGCAGACATGTTCTGTGGTTACCGTAACGCTGCTCCTCCTTGTTCATTGCTTCCATGGTTCCCCTCCTGAAAAAAGTTCCCATGATGCTCAGTGCCCCGCCCGCTACTGCCTCCGCTCCTGCTGCAAGCCCCTACGCTGCTGCTGCTGCTGCTGCCGCCGCGGCAACCGCCAATCAGGTTTGCTCCTTTACAAGCTCTCTCTCACTGCCCCCATCTACTTAGTTCTAAACAAATGCTGACCTACTGCAGTACTTTACATTATCTACATATGTGTACATAGGCCAGACATCTCTCTCCTAGCACAAATCCATTTAAACTTATAAGCTATCAAGAAGTCTATCCTGATGGCTTATTGGTTACTTTTCTAACTCTGGTCGAGCCCTGCTTAACAGGCAGATGGCCATCTGAGCTGATTATGTTATTGTAGCATATGGATTTTCTTTAAAAAACCAATAAGCTGTGCGGGAAAAAATGTGCCATATATGCATTCAAAGTATGTGGTGTGTGAACCTGTGTTCTGGGTTTCATTTGGATTTAGACGTCTGGCTCTTGCTCACTCTATATTGCCACTGGTAGTCTGGGTCTGTAAGCAGTTCCTGCCACCTCACTCACAGCAACTGTTTAGAGCTCCCCTTCATGCAGTCTGTAGTCATGTTCTGCTGCTTCATTTATGTCATTGTTTTGCATGTGTTTGCCTTTATTGAGCTGCCCTTGTCATTGGCACAGTTTCTTTGGTTGGTGGCAGAACAAGAGAACACAATCAAACAGATGGACGGAATAATTTGTCATAAGGAAAGCATGATATCTACATATAGATGCTCTTTTATGAAGCTTGTAATGAATAGGGAGTGTTTTGGCAAATTCATAATCCATGTGTTACTGCCCTCTGCTGGTCACTTAACATTTGGTTTGCTACAAAACAGGTAATAATCTCTAGATTTTTTCCAGAAACCAGGTATTAATCTCTAGACATCTTGATTTCAGCCTACTGAATTATTGGTGCTTCCTGCTAGCCACTCATTTTTTACTGAAAATGGGCACTGCCCAACCAGTGATTCACCCAGGCTGTATCACAACCCTCAACTCAATCAGCTTTCAGTCAGCATAGATTAATTTTGCTTGGAATTATGCAGAGCTCACATGTGTGAAATTGTTAACATTGAGAAACAGGCTTGTCTAGCTAATAGAGAATTCTTAATTCTTAAGAATGATATTGATAGATTTGAATGCCAGTTGAGGATGTTACCATAATGAAAGATTGTCTATGAGAATTCATTAAATGCCCTTTTTACTATATTTAAATGTATTTTTATTTGATTGAACTTGCAAATGAAGGAATTCTTTATTAACCTTGATACTTCATGAAAAACAGAGATATTTTATTCATAGAATTTATAGAAAAGAGAACTTGGACCCAGTAATGCCTTCTCGTTTGTGTTCAGTAATCCTCAGTTACTTGTATAAGTTAACAGTGTATAATTACTAAATGGTTTCCATTTAGTTGTCCATTTAAACTCAGAAACAAATTAAGGAGACTGTGTGTACAACAAAAATAATTCATTAACCTCAAATGAGAACAAAGTTTACTTACAAATATAGTATAGTAAAATAAAATATCTCTTCAGTTAAAATTTCTATGCATGAGCTCTGAGTGTGAAATCAACAAACAAAATGCAAAAAGAGGTGCTTAAAGAAAACATCTAGTTAAAGGACCTAGGAAGTCTAGAGAAGTGCTAAGGAAACTTTAAATGGATTATGAATTTGCACAAATCGAGCGGCAGTGAAGAAACTTCATTAAAAATACTCTTTTAATGAAAAATATGTCAAAACCAAGATATTTTTATTTAAAATACAGTAAGTAAATTACTCCAGTTTGTAAATTACAGTCTTCTGCCCACTCTAAGTACAAGACACACCCTGTGTTGAAGGCACTTTGGGTGACAGAAACAATGTTTTTAAGTCTTAGGTCATACTTAACTGTGTGAGTTCCATGTAATTATTGGATCTGTGCTTGGAAGTTATAATTATTAAAACTCTGCTCAAAGCTGAGTTATAATAATTAGTTCGGGTTCAGTTATTTGTCTCTCTTATAAAAGGTTTTGTATAGTGTTTCTTTTAACATGGCTCTTTGTTCTTTTTGCAACAGATCATTTTGAAATAGAGCGCAGGAGAGGGACAGAGTGCCAGCGCGATATACACACACTCCTTAGACAACAAGTGTGTGGATACAACATCCTCAACTTACCAGAGCTACAGCTACATGCATGTTGATAGACACACACATACACACATAGTCTTACCATTAGATATTGCCTATTGGATTATGTTCAAGAAATATATCATACAAAAAATAAAAATATAAATATAAACACATATAAATATATATACATAACCAAGTAAGTAATTAAAGTAATTTTAAGTATACATTTTAGGAGAGTTTTACTGGGGAAAAAAACCTTACTCTTTTTGCTTGTAGGTTTTAATACATTATAAAATTATACAGTTATACACAGTACCATCAACAGTGTTGAGCTGGAGTTAATTCAACACTTCTTTTACTGTGTAACTTGATTTGCACTTTTATTTTTTTGAAAAGGCAGTGTCTTGAGAAAACTATTATAAGCCCAGTGTGTGGTATGCTCTCCAAGCCGAGAGCTGATGTACTGATGATTGAGAGTTCACATGTGTGGACAGGCAGCAGGGACGGACTGGATACCCTAGTGCCGAAGCTTGTCAGAACCATGCAGGAGAGTGGTGCACAGCATGTGAAAGCTACATTGGAGAATGTTGGAGGGAACGGATCTGTCAACTCCACAGCACCACCTAATGTCCTGCGCTAACACTGCTGCTCCTCTGCAGCGTGTACCGAGAGAGCGGCTACTCTGTTTGCCAAATTACTGATAGGGAAAAAACTTTTTGACCTTTAACAGTGGCCAAACAGAATAGTGATACATGATGTAGAACCCTTTAAAACTTGATTGTAAATCTGAAATTTATTGCTGTGGCCGTTCTTTGATCATTTCTTTAGTTGGAACTATTGATTGAGTCATAATTTCACCACTGTAGAGGCTATTCTCTTGTTCTCTTGATACTGTGCCATTGGAATAGAGTGACAAAGATAGATAAAAACCAAGAGACAATTATATGTTTGTGTGCGTGTGCGTGTGTGTGTGAGTGTGTGTGTGTCTGAGTGTACATTAATGTAGGTAATAAGCCTGGGCTCAACAGCTAGACTCAGGGTCTAGAATTCCCAGCACTTTTGAGCTGAGTTCAGTTGAGCTGAGTTGGGCTAAATTCACCTTGTTCCTGGTTTCTGGTTTTGTTTTGTGTATTTATTCTGTTCTGATTCTGTATAAGTGCCTAACAAAGTTCTAACTAGCATCTTATGGAGACAAATGAACTGTTCATGTTCATTTATGTTGCTGCAATGTGTCAATCTCCCCCCAAAAATTTTAAAGTTGTTTTCAAATGAATGGAAGATTGTTTATGTTATATAATTTTTTTTTTGCTCCTTGATAAAAATGGTAAAAACTTATTTGTTTCTACTATAAAACATGAAACAATGTTAAAGACAGCAGGGGTCTGCATGTGCAGTCCGAGAGTCCCATAGTAGAGCCCTGCGCGGGACTGTTTTTTAAATCCCGCTCCCGCTATGTTTCTGACGATTCCCGCCCGCTCCCGCCCGCACTCTCTGTCACTCCTGCCCACTCCCGCCCTCACGGCTCAAACACGAAGTCAAACTCTTTACCCTCTTTTTTTGTTACAATTTTTAAGTTTTTCCATATCCGGTTTTTCTCAATTTTAGTTTTGTTTTACATTCTCCTTTCACAATTTTATTACCAACATCAGCTGCATCCTCCATCCTGCTACGCTTACAATTTTGGGACCCGCTGTCTATTTGATCCCGCCCACTATCTCTGTTGCTCCCACCCACTCCCGCCCACAGCAACCTAAAACCCGCCCAATCCCGCGAGATTTGCATTGGGTCCTGCGGGACCCGTGGGATCCCGCTCCCAATGCAGGGCTCTATCTCATAGTGCTGCTCTTGTTTTCTCTCCTAACACGTGATTGAGCTCATCATATAATTATCAAGCCCTTGGTGACTTGAATCATGTGATATGGAAGGGAAAGCTGCAGGCCAGTGGCTCTAAATCTGAAAAACACCTGCTGTAGAGAATGCACAATCCTCCCTGGTTAGCAGTTCTCTTATTAATTGGGTAACAATCACAGATAAAACAGAACTTGAAAAAAAATGTTCATTTAGTTTCAAATGCCATGCTCAAATTTTAGCTCTGTTTTTGTATATGTTCTCTTTAATATATATTTGAGTTCCTAGAACACCTCAAGGTTATTTCACTCAACTTTAGAGTTTAACATGTATCCAGCATAATGCTTAATAGCTATTTAATATTATGATTTTACAATACATCTTCATTTAAGGGTCTGTAATCAACTTTCTTTCCACGTCTGTATATGTTTGTATGTTTTCAAGAGCGTTTTAATTCAGGGCGGAGATATAATGCCATGTGAGAACTTAGACAATCTTCAGTTTAGATACACAAAGGCACTGCTTAAACTTTTACTCATTTAACTTCTCAGCACTCAATGCCTGAGTATAATTTATGTTGTGATAAGATATATGAGAACTATGTAATGTTGCGCTATTGATTGTTGTTAATGGACCATTGTTGTATTCTGTTTTGAGATGAATGTAATTTATTTGAGGTAGGGCCTTGTTGTTCTGATGATGTTTTCAAAGGTCAGCTCTGTTCGCACCTCTCTCTTCTAAGTCACTTGACAAACAGAGGAAGAGAAAAGGCTGGCTTCCACTTTGGTGGGCTACAGTTTACTCACTGAACAGGGTTAAGCATTGCTTTTGAGTTATACTGAAAGTGATTTGATGATACTGTTGTGAATCTAATACTTTTAAGATAACTAAATAGTAGTTGAATATTTTGAGATTTAGAGGTGTGTAACTGTGGACAAAGTCTCTTTTTGTCAAAGAGGGAAGCCTAGAAGTGAGCAGTGAGCAAGTAGCCAGCCTAGATGAACAGGCCGCAGGTGCCATCAGCCTGCCAGTCCCACCACAGGACACATCAGCGCAGGCCAGGCTGGAAAAGTGCTCATATTATGTCAAACTAAAGATATACATTGCATTTCATTTTATAGAAGTTCACTTTTGTGTGCTAATATTTTAGAGCAGTACTAATTTGTTAATGTGACCGTTCAGAATTGCTATGGATGAAAATGTGTTTTTGTAAGTGATGTTTCTTTCTTTCTTTTTTTTAAGATAATAGGTTAAGTAAGATGTTTTCCCTACCACTGGAAAAAATACTTAGTTCAATGCCTTATTGTTATGATGGACCATGCTATTTAATTGAAAAGATGTTAGTCTTAAGTTTCTCACTTATATTACCAAAAAAAATACAGCAAAACATAAATCAAACAGGTTTATTTTCTATGTCCAGATAGAAGCCTTCATGTTAAGCAGTAGAGTAATCCTGTGACATGACTGTAAAGGATCAAACACACCTGACATTACATTATGGTTATGGGTAAGAATTTCCTGTTCTGTTGGGTAATTCAGCCTGATGTTGCATGTCAGTGCTGAACTAATGTACTAAATACGTGAATGTGGCCCATTTATGTATCAAATGGTCTTCTGCTCTCTTAATATCAGTCTGGTGGATCAGAAATTCAGAATGTGATTTCTCTCTTGACTGTTGAAAGACATTCTGGACAGGTTTCTGACTGGTTAGTATGTTCACATGTGATGTTTGCCTTATCTGCTATGTGATGCTCTTACCATTTCTTGTCTTTAAGCATTATCTTTTTGTAATGCAAAAGATTGTATCTGATCTCCTAACACCTAACAAACACAGTTTCCATTAAGAAATTCTGTAAAAACCTGATGCTAAAGGATGCGACAGATAAAAGCGTTAGACAAAAATAATTCTAACTTTGATAGCCATTAATCCTTTGTTTCTTTTCTGAAGCTTGTTCTCCATAGCTAGGGTGAGCAAGTGGGCATACAGTCACTGAATAGAGTGGAGGCTGGATGTGAGGCTTCTAGGTGTGGAGAACAGACGTTCAGTACATCGCTGTTTGTCACTAACACCATGTTGGTTTTCTCACCTCCACCCTGCTCCATACCGCGCCACTTTCAGGGGAGGAATCACAAGCAGTCAAGTTCCATTCTGATTGATTTTGCCACACATGATAATACCCTTTTAGGATTTTTATATGCTCTTTTATGTACTATTAAGTAGTTTATTGCTTTGGTTCCCTAAACATACAGTATGTAAACTGTATTGTCAGAACAATTAATAAAATCTTTTAATGAGTACCAAGCCTTTTTTTTCTTGTGACTATAATGCGGTTTAAATTATTGACCTTGATTTATTAATCAAAAGTTAACTAAATGACTCTTATCCACACACAATTGTCTTTTACTCCTAATTATTACATTCAGCTTTCATTAACCTGAAAAAGATTTTCATATTATTCTATGAAAGTATGTAAATGCAGTTAGACAGAAAATCTACTGACTGTATGTCATTTCAGGGTTAAAAAAATATAGTTGCGTCTGTACCAAATTTCTGGCCAATGTTACAAACCTCCACAAAAATCTGCAAAATGCTAAAGAGAGGCGGGTGACCTCCACTCAATGACATTTTTTTCTGGTGATAAACATCTGAAAGGTAGTTAAGGGTGTCATACTCTCTGTCTCTTCATTTTATACAAATGTTGAGTGTGCATCAGCTTAATTATTTGTCAAGTTTGTTATGATTCTGCAGTGAACCCCATTATATGGAATTAAATATAATAATATGATGAAAGTCCATTAAACACTTTTTTAGAAGCCATGCTATACCTGATTTGAGTCCCGCATATGGAATTAAGGAGCAAAGTGCTGTAAAATGTCAACTTTGTAACTGTCAGTTCTTTTAATTTAACAGTTTAACAGATTTCAATATACAAAGCTTTTGCATTGATATATGTTTATTGTTTTCTAGATCGTTTTAATGTAACTGGTACATATGTGGTATACAGTTCGAGGTACAGGCAACTGAATAATTTCATCTCTAGGCGCAAAGAAGCATTTAGTGGCAGAAAGGCCTAAAAACAGCAAGAAATTCTCAAACAGGCAACTTTAAATTCAGTTAGAAATTAATCTTTTTAGACAAAGAAGTTCAGGATGAGGTCAAATAAAATGGGTGAACATTTACAGAGAAAATGTAAGGATAAAAAGACATTATAAAGGCTGGCAGAAACAGCTACAGGAACTGATGCATCTGAATTCCCTCATGCAAAAACAAATCACTTGACTATTGTCAAGGCTAATATAATATATAAAAAAATCACATACATGCACCCACTTAGCTTCTGGCCACTGCGTAAGGACATGATGTGGGACCTCTTGGTCAACAGTTATTTAAGTCAACTCTGTTACCATCAGTGTACTTTTTTTGCTTTTGGCTTTAAAATGATCATAAATTAGTTTCTATCTTGTTAGAAGTAAAACTGTATGAAACGCTGTAGTGACAAATATTATATTGTATTAGCTATATTTATGGACAATATACATTTGACCCAATTTTTCTGTTACAGAGTTCACCAATTACTCTGTTATTACATTGTTTTTCTAAATAAAGATTTTAAATCTTACATGTTTTAGAACATTTAATACAAAAATGTATTTTATTTAAAAAGTGTCTTTTATTAAAATAATGAATGTTTAATACAATAAAACCTTTTTTGTCTTTATTCTATTCTCAGTATGTATTTGAATCATACTGGCCAATGGTTCCTGGTTTTGTGATTGGCTAAATAAAGTTTCTACAGAAAACTCAAAGATGCCGGAGGAAAAAGAACGGTGACAGATTGATTAAAAGCAAGTTATAGTGTATCGACCCGGTCAGGGGCGAATCGAGCTTTCCAAAAGTGGAGGGGTTCTGAGATAGGGATGCCAAATTATAAATACAATGCTACACCCCTGGACCTGGTAATAGTAATTGAATAGTTATATCTTATAAATAAATGGTAAAGTCACCAATTCCCTTTTCACTCGCTCATAAATTTTATCATGGTATGTTACCGTTTTCTCAGTACCAGCTTTCATCAGTGGACCAACAAAGTGCGAAATATAATGGATGGTTTTGCAGATATACACAGAAGCGCATCTTGTCAGAAGGCAGGACAGGCAGCTGCTTGGGGCCCCCAAGCCACTAGGTGGTGAACGAGAGCTGACACTTTAAACTATGGTAAAAACTGGTTAGAGGGGGGCCCCCAGTAAATTTTTGCTTGGGGCCCCAACAGACCCTAGGATCGCCTCTGGATATACCATCAGTCTTGGTGGGTGCGTGTGTGATATCCCCTCACAAATATGGAGAATTGATTTAACTAAATTTAAATTTTAAATATGAAAAATATATCTGGCAATCTTAATGTGAAACTTCACCATTAGATAGGGTTCAGTGACATTTTTCCAGCGACTCCTCATTTAACAAAATACCCTCCACCGAGTGAACAGACTCACTTGCTTTGAACACGCCATGATTTTTCTATAGCTCTCGTAGCGAGTGTGCGTTCATGAAAAGTTTGGAGTGAATGAAAGAAAAGGCGGAATGCTGAAACAAGTTGCGCGCCGTGAAGTCGAGGGGCAGGGCGCACAGTGACAGAGCTGGATCTGACGAAATTTTTATTGGTGCAGAACCAAGGCTCCGCGGACCGACAAATCACTTTGCGGAAAGGGAGGGGGCAACTCAGATGTTTCTAAATGCCTTATTTGCATTTGTTTTTTATTACTTACACAAATACTTTAGGTGTAAATACATATATTTTTCACAATAGAAGGTACCATTTTTTTTTGGGTGGGGCGGGGGGGGGCTTCTCTACCATGCTCTATCTATATTACACCA
>JBBKCR010000002.1:13643359-13655437 GCA_037577295.1 Ladigesia roloffi | reverse complement strand
CGCTCGACCGGTCCCAACAAAAGCTGGTAAAACAACAAATCTGTTTCACCATCTTCAAAAATACCATTCGATCGAGCATGCTGATTGCTAAAAAAAACCCTCGGGTGTGTGTGTGCGCACGTGGGTGTGTGTCTGTGCGTGTGAGTGTAGGTCTGGGGTTCAGTATAGCAGGATGAGTCGGTAGTCAGCACGTTCCGGCCGATAACAGCATCTATGTGACTAAAAAATCAAAAAGGCATTGAGACGTTGCAAGTGAAGTGACACTTCTCGGCAAACAAAATGATGCCCGTTAGTCTCGTTGAAACTTCTTAAAGAAGTCGACCCGACTTTCAGACCAACAGTCGACTGAAACTGAACTCGAAAATGATCTGCAAACACCTTGTGTGGGCAGTGAAACCAGTCCTCTGGAATAGTGGACAGCCCACATAACTGCCTTTCCTAAAGTGAGCCCCCTAGCTCTTGGTATTCCTGCCACCAGTTCACATTAAGAAAGGGTTTTAAATCCAGGAGGCAACACTGTTACAGATACCTGCTGCAGTCAGTTCTGTCCTGCTTCATTTTGTGTTTGCCCTTTGACAGATAATAGTGTACTTTTGTGCACATTGGTACATTATATGGTTTTGTTAATTTGAGCTTTGGTATTTGTTTCTTTAAATACTTGAAAATTATTCATCATTTAGAGTCATATTTGTCATATTTGTTTACTAATATTGTTTGTTTTAGTTTTCATTCTGGTTGCCTGGATATAATTATATATATACTTTTTAATTACATTATTTTTATTAATACAGGAACTTTAGTATTGATAATTATCGATATCGGTCAATACAGGAAAAATGATCATGATTTTTTTTTTGCCATATCGCCCAGCTCTAATTGTCGTGTGTTTCTGACGATGTATGACATTCTGTAATGTATAAAAATACATCTGACATTAAAGCCTGAAATGTGGTTATATCTTTGTCCATTTTCATAGATGATTGTATAACATGTGATAGAAAGAACATAAGTGAAATAAGATTTTAACAACGTGTGATGAGTGAGCAACTTTAATGGGTGTATTACCATTGGTTTGACCATTTGAAGGGTTTGTGAGTGTACATCACCACCCCCGTTGTGTCACAAATGGCTTATTGCGTGCGCACCATTGTGATGGTGCATCAGCAGCACTGTCTATGCTTTCATTTCATTTAAATGTTGTTCCTATACAAATGCTGTTTATTTTTAGTTGAACTTCCTCAATAAATAGACTGCTGTGTGTTTTATTTGCTGCCATAGCCTGGAGGCAGAGGCATGTGTTTTCCTTCATTAGCCGTGCACCAGCGTGCTCTAGCTGATCTCACTGTGTTTAGCACGATCTGACTGGAGACACGGTCGAGGAGGATAAGTTGCTTTCAACTAAAGTGGAGGATCATCTAGTTTTAAATAAATACATGCTTTTTCAAGGGATTTTCCCCTGTCTGAACAAAACCTCATATTTACTGAAAAGTCATTTCACTGCTGCACACAGTCTTTCAACTGTTCCAGTTCAGTTTTTGTAACAAGATGTATTTCTTGGTTAATTTGGGCCAATTCTATTGATAAAAAATATATATTATTTTAGCTCTTATGTTCTAATTCTTTATGACAAAAATAGAGATGTATGTTTTTGTTTTGACAGTGAATAAACCAGACATTCCTCACCCAATTTATGTGAAATAAATACATGTACAAATGTGAAGAAATGCCTTTTAGAAATGTTGAGAAATGAAGATATCTCCTTGTTTGATCGTCTAGTCAGTCCTGTTGATTGTGTTTGGTGTTAGAAATGTTCTTGTTTTGAGCTGGAGCTGCATCACACACCAGACACTATGCTATGCTGTCGTGTGTCTTTTCTGATACATCAGATGTGGTGCAGATTTGGGAGATTTTTTTGGTTAACAGTTCTGCTTAACTACTCATCAGTTACAAGGGCAGAAATGTATTCTGAACACTCCACTTACATATAAACTTACTTTCTTCCTGTCTGTCTCTCACCCTTTCCTTCTCTCTCTCCCTCTTCCTCTCTCTCTCTCTCTCTCTCTGTATGTGTGGGTGTGTGTGTAGTGTGTAATCTATACTAGTTGTAAATAGGCAGTAGTTGAGCATTTCACTGTGATGACCACCATCTCGCCACATCACACCACTCCCTCTCCCCCTCTTCCTGTGCACTGAATCCCCACCCAGCAGCACTGAACGCAAAGCTTGAAACACCCCCACCCACCAATGAAAGACAAAAGATCTGCAAAGTGACTGGCATCTCCACCCCCATGCGTGTGCTTATTGCCCACAACAGCACAGCTCAGCACGCTCTGCAGTGAGACCACCACTATAATCAGTGATTTATTTAAAGAGCTGCATGTTGGGGTGAGCATGTGTGAAGCTTCGTGTGTGTGTGTGTGTGTAGATTTTTTGGGCACAGGCCCTTTTGGTGTAAAAATAGTTCTTTGTGAGGCTAGGGCCTCATGTGTGAGCCTGATTTTAACACAGTCACAAACCTCTTGCAGACACATGCACAACACCCATGACCACCTGCAGAGTTTATGTGGTTTTGGCCTGCCTGGCCTTCAGTGCGATATTCACACAGAAAACGGACACACTTCAAATTGTTTTTGTTTAAATCTTTCTTTTACTGCATCAGTGATGATATTTACTTGATAATAAGGATACAGTTAATAAAAGCTTACAGTTAATAACTGTCTAGAATCCAAGAGCAAGAAGGTTGAGTTGATTTACATTAGTTTGTCATAACCTTGTATTTAATTTTTTGTTTTCTTTTTTGCTGAACAGTTTTTAAACTAATGGACCACTGAAATGATTCAACATTTAATGGCAAAAAATCATTTTATGCAATTGATGTATGATCTCATTATCTCTCATTCTCCAAAAGCTAAAGATTTGGAGTCAGTAACATTATATTTAGATATGTAGAGAATTGCATTTATACTGAATTACCATACCAGAACTGGTTCTAAACTTGTTTATTTCCATTTGATTTAGTGTAGTGCTGGACCAAGAAGCATTTTACAGACTTAGAATATTTGTTGGAATGTGTGCTGGAATAGTCTTTCTCAAAATTACCCGTTAACCTCAGTGGGGGAATTTCTGTGTGCCAGCATTCCACATTAAAATTTGAGAGTTTGTTACTCTGTATAGTGCTTTATTGCTTTGTATTCTCTGTTTGCTTGATTTGAAGACATGGTGCATGGCTGTGTGACTATACAAATGTTGGGACGCAATTTCATAACAGCAGTTTTAGGCCAGTGGCAGTAAAGGCAACGTCTGATGTCTCTTTGATGTCATGTGGCTATACATTTTTAAATAAAGGTGGTAATGGTCTGAATATTTAACAGCACAATGCTGTAGTAGTCATGAATGAATAAGGAGGAGATGAATACTCCAAAAGAAGGTTTACAAAGACATATAACGTAAACAACAGCTTGGCAGTGTAATTAGCCAGTGTTGGTGTAACATAAGTATGCATTTCTTTGTTGAATCTGTTGTCCTTTATTTCCTGTCCACTTTCCTTGATTTTGACTGATCAGGTAGTCCAGTAGATCCACATGCTGGTCAGGTCCACTGGTGTATTTAGAAAAGTCATGGGCAGAAACTAAAAGAAGCATTATTTCACTTATTCAGACGCAGCCCATGTTCTGTGTGATTAAATGATCCATCCTCTGTCAGATTAAAAAAAAAATTAGATTTAGATTTGTAGAATATTGCCATGAATTTAATAAAAAAACGATTGCAGTTCTAAATATGTCCAATAGGGCAAAAGTTCTCCTCACACACTATATTCTGTTGTAGAAGTCTCGACAGTGACATCCCATTTAGTCCATAATTTGGGAGCCGCTTGGTCTTTAAGCGTGTAATGCTAACAAATAAGAAGTATTGTTTGATCACATCAGGATAATAGTGATCCCTGTTCTCCTAATTGCTCATTGCTAAAACCTAAAACAGGTTTTACCACAGTTTTAGCGTCACCCTTACCAGACATTCTCACAGTTGACCAGATGAACCCAGAATTATTTTGCTTGTAAACCAGCCAAAATTGTCCATGCCCGACACATGCTGGCTGCATGCACATACCGAACAGATAGGGCAGCCAGAATAGACCGAGCACTGACGGGCTATATCTCACCACCATGACTGCTACTAACTTACTACTAGCTGCATATCAAGACCTGCCTGTTGTCCATTCCTCAGAAATTAACTGCAGTGGAAATCTTGCATCATTCCATATTTCTCAGAAGTGTTTTTACAGATGTGACACTGAGGGTTTTATTCTTCTGTGCAACCCTGATGGAAACTCAGCCCAGTTCAGGTTTTTGTGGGGGGATTTTTTGGTTATTTGCCTGAATGTAATTCGACAGCTGCATGGAAACCTCACTTATGTCAACATCTGGCAAAAAGGTAAAGATAGGGCTGCTTTTCTGCAGAAAAAGACTTGAAATTTTCATCAAATTCAAAAAATCAAACGTTTCCTCTTCTTCTTATAGGCACACGTGTGGTATTTGAAGATTTGGAGTCTTTGTGCTTGACAGAATTTCTGTGCGAGTTGCAAGTGAGAAATTATTCATACTAAATTACACAACGCCCCTGTTATGTTGTTACTGGTGACTTCTAAGGGTTAAGAACCCTTCTGATGTGCATTTTGGTCTGTTTACAACTGATTTTACTTTCAAAATAAGTATTTTTTTCAAACTTAATTAACATGTAACTTTTTGCCGTGCCGTTTGAGCATTAATATGGAAATGGATTCTCCCACTGAGACTCCTCTCCTGTCCCATCTGCCGTTCAGCACACAAGTGGAGCTCCTACTGCTGCTTTACCCTGCAGAGATAGAGAAGGTGAGAGAGAGAGTGAGAGGGATTGCAGTCTAATCAGATCACCTCCAACACATTAAAGCATGTGTGTTGGTTTTTATTGGTCTATGTTCCACACGGTATGTTCCACACAGCAGCTTTACAGTGCTACGATGAGACTCCCATGTGGTGCTCATAATGAGCATAGATTGGTCAACAACAGATCAGATTTAAGTCATTTTTATTATGGATGTACAATTAAATCAGAATCAAATTGGTATCAGTAGTATGCCATACTGATAATGCTGTGATTTTCTGTTAAACAAAGAAAATGCAGGCAGTGGGGGAGCTGGAGGTCTAGTGGTGAGGGTGTTGCCGCTGCAATCAGAAGGCTGTGGGTTTGAATCCCATGACTCTGCTGGTGACACCTCAAATAACCTTGATCAGAGTACTGTCCCCACACACTGCTACCCAGGCGCCTCTCTTTGGTGGCAGCCCCTGGCTCACTTAGATTCAGAGACAGAATTTCACATTATTCACGCTGTGGTGTGTTCACGTGTGACTATAAGGGGCCACTTTACTACAATAAAATGCTTTATTTTTCAGGTTGTTGCTGTAATTTAGCAAACCAGTAATAATCTCTATGTGATCTGAATTATAACATTCTTCGAAAATTTGTCTGACAACAAAGCTAGCATTATGTGTCATCTATAAAATGGTAGAACACAGAATATTACACAAACTGATACCTTCTGCTCTGTCCAGCATGGACACACTCCTGTTATAACTACTCTAGAAATAGAGCGAGTTAAATGGGATATTAACATATGGTAATTCACAAACATCCCACAACACCTCCTTAACTGTGTGTTAGAAATAAATAGCATGAAATTTGAATTAATTTAATCTATTTGCTTTAAATATTATGTTCATTTGCCATATGTTTAGTTTTCATGTAACTTATCTATTTTCTTTTACATCTCAGGTAAATGATAAGTACACAGCAAACGGCTTACTGTGGGTTGCCTTCAGTCCTTACTTTAAGCATTAATAAAGCAGTGCTTACCTTAAGCATTAATGAAGCTATCCTTATTTTAAGCATTAATAGAGCTTATTATTAAAATATGTTAAATTGCCTTGTGTGTTTGCTGGGTGGAGAACACTGATTCAGTTTTTATCCGCTCACCTTGCTCGGATTGGCCCACCCCTGTTAATAATCAGGGAGAGTTTTTAGTTTTACAGACTGGGCTGTGATAACTACTCTTTAACACATAGACCTACATGCTTGCACACTACCACATGTGTTTTTTGCCTTTCAGAAAATGGTGAATAATTTAATGCCATCAATATTTAATATGGTAAAGCCAATGCGTAATGAGTGAGTGGGGGTGAGTCTGTTCTCCTGTGATGCTGCGCGCTCTGTTTGACAGAAGAGTGAAGAAGGACGAGTAAGTGTCCCTGGTGATCTGCGAATTTGAAGTGAGTCTACAGTCAGAGCAAGCTACTCGACCTCCAGACATTATGCAGGCTTTACTGTCACAATGACCGTGACCGTTTATGTTATTACCATGCTGATTCATCATCGCTTCAGCTTTTGCCTGGTCATGAACCCATCTGGCAAGGCTGAACTTTGTCTTATTCAGGCAGTGGGCACCAGCAGGACAGGAGCTGGGAACCTGCTACAATCTCAGCTCCACCAAAAACAGGAACCTATTGCTTTGCATGATAAGCAGTTACACTGTTAATCAAACTGCCAGGCCTCTACCTCCATTCTTTTAAAACCTCAAAGCCATTCTGATATTCAGTCCTGATTTTATGCAACCATTTCTTGAACCTGCTTTAACAATTTCTGTGCCTTTCTTTTAGAAAAGCCAGTCTTCATTCATTCACACATATTTAGGAGAACTGTAAGAGAATATATACATAATAAATACAACACTATACTCTTGTTTGAGTGACAAGCTTAGCATCAGTGTAGAATTGGACTCTGTAGTACTATAGTAGTGGTTTGGAAGATTGTGTCTGCAGCAGTGGATGGAATCAGGTGATAATAAAAGAGCACAGTTGAGAATTTCAGAACTTCATGTGAATAAAAAAAAAGTGAACCCATGTGTTTTATCAACATACAACTTTACTTTTAGATGCAGTGATGGTATAAGTTACTTTATGCAGACATCTGTCAGCACTACATATGCTTCAATAGTAGTAAAGGAAATCAGCCTAAAAACCCATTTCTTGTAGTTTGTTCTAGGCCCTTTTAGAGAAATATACTAAGTCAGTATTGTTCATAATGGTGGGAAAGGGTGTCTGAAACATTTAGTTGTTCTAAAAGTGACCTCGTCAAAAAGATGCATTGAGTGGTTACAGATGGACTGCCTGATGTGTGTTTCAGGATTGTTTTCAGACAGGTTCTTTGTCTTTAAAATTTTCAGGATATTCATGGCCAAGTGATTTCTGCAGTGAACCGTATTCCAGATAAAATAGTGAATAAATGCATTGTAGACATTGCGGCCCCACTTTTCTGTCACTGGCCCTGTAAAGAAACTCTGAGTCAGTACGTTTCTGAACAGTGCAGCCTTGTACTCTTCATGACTCAGTCTGACTTCATTCAATGACGTCTCAGAGACTGAATATTGCTAAAATTTGGAAATGCAATGGAATCCTCCTGTAAGGAGTTGCATTTCTCTGCCATATGTATTGTATTTTATTACTTTTTTGTGGTTTATGCCACAGTTGTACTTCCTATGAACCAACAAATTAACAAAAACTTGCTGTCTGGTTAAATATTTTTTTGTACAACAGGTGCCAGATTTGAACTCCCTCGCAGAATCTGTCTCTCGTTCGCATGCATCACACATCTTTGATGTTTCTGCAAATCTATACTTTGGAACAAAAATGAAGGATATCAGTTATTTATAAATAGAAGCAGACATTGTAAGTGTAATCTGTAGGGTCCATATGCCTGTATGTGATGCATGAACATAAAGGGGATTTGCCATTAAACAGAACTCCGGTTAAATGGCTGTCCCCGGCTTCATACATTTTATATTTTATAGATGTCAGTAAGTCATGCTTTGTCCTAAACCACATGAGCCAGTCTGTACCAGTGAAGAGCTGGATCCAGTTTCGGTAAGTCAAGAGAGGGCTTTAGGATGCGTGAAAAAGGTTTTGGTGTCTTTTGACTTCTAGTGTTTGTTAGCAATCCAAGTGTAATAACTCCAGGAGGAAAGTTTAGATTACTTTATATGGCGTCAGCGGAATATTTTTTGCCAAACCATGTGTAGTGTGAGGTTTTGTGATGGATTATGGGCTACATCATGTGTCACTTCCCAATGACCTGAACTGAACTGTGTGTTTGTATGTGTTGGTGTAGTATCATGTATGTTTTATGTACAGTGAGGGAGAGGTGGGATGCACCATGCTGTTGATCCTCCACAGATGTTTCAGCTCGGATTGTAACCGCCGTGCTGATCGCGCATGGTCATTACTACAGCTCTTCTGTAGATTAGGCTTTGCAGCACTGCAGTGTGTTGCCTAGAATCCCTGTATTCTTTCACTCTGGTAGTGGAATATTTATTGCTGTTGTGCAGGCAATCTGGAGCACAAGGGCAGTATAATGGGATTACACCTCCCTCTGTTGTTCCGCCTGCACACAGTACATTTCCAGGTACTGCAGAGTCCACTGGTGAGTCTCTTTCAAGAAGCAGCTAATTTCAGGGTGTGGCACACATGAGCTGGTCTCTCAACAAACACACCTTCACCAGTCTGCATCTGCCAGAGCATGTTTTCAGCATTCCTATCCTGAATTGACCCCCTTAAGCACTAGGCCTATTATTTTGACATGTATCTGGAGACAAACTACCAAGTCTACAGCTACTAATCTGTTCCAAAACTACTGTCAACAAGTCTACAGCTAATGTAAAATATTTTAACATTTATATACATTTTCCCTTTTCCCCTTAACCAACATGTAGTTGTATGGTATTAAGTGTATAACTGACCTATTAGCACTGTGCTAACTGCATGCCTAATCATTACACTCTTGCTTCAAACCATCTTCAATAGAACTACATATGTTGTTTCTGAAACATGTATGACATCGTTATCTGTATTTTTAAAAAATCAGGCCTCACCTACTGATTTTCAAGGTATGCAGCATCCTCCTTTCAATTTAGGTTCCAGTAAGATGACTTAGGCATGTTAGCACAGTGTAAACTGATAATTTACTACTAAAGGCGCAAAACGTGTCGTGTCTTTTGATGAACAATTTTTAGGGATGGATGAATTGCAAATATAAGTCTGTGTTGTAACTTATGTAGCGGTGCACTTTTCTGGACATATCAGAGATAATGTGTTTATTGGTCTTGGTGAAGCCCAGTGTGTGTGTGTGTGTGTATTTTCATATTTTACCCACCACATTTTTGCTGTTTCAGATAAAAGCATATTGAGATAGTGTGTCTCTAAGTATAATGGTATTATATATTTTTCACCTCCAACTGTGACTATGAAGGATGTGTTCTTGATTCTTCAGAGAGGTGAGCAAGTGTGATGGAGCTTTGTTTTGTTTTGTTTTCCTTCCTCAGGTATGAGAAGGTTCCAGTGATCCTGGTGGGGAATAAAGTGGATCTGGAGAGTGAGAGGGAGGTGTCGGTGAGTGAAGGTCAGGCTCTGGCTGAGGAGTGGGGCTGCCCCTTCATCGAGACCTCGGCCAAGAGCAAGACTATGGTGGACGAACTGTTCGCAGAGATCGTCCGGCAAATGGACTATGCAGCACAGCCGGACAAAGACGATCCCTGCTGCTCCTCCTGCAATATACAATAACCCTCCAGAGCGAGAACTCACACACACTTTCTGTACACACACAAACACATAGACACACACATTCAGATATTGTCATACAGACACACACACACACACATTTCAGTGGATGTTCTTTTTTGGTGCGTCAGTTTTATCATAGTGTAATTAATTCTGGCATATATGTCCTTGACTGAATGGGAAAAAAATGTGAGGATTTTTTGTCACTTTAATAACTGAATGACTCTTTATTGAACCACAGAGAAGTGCACTGGCCTTATGAGTGTTCCATTTCCTGATGGAGGAGGAGACATCTGCGGGATTTACTGGTCTCGTACGGGTTGCTACTTCTCCGTGCAGCACTATTTAGCTTTTTTTTTTCTTATCTTTTTTTTATTTGTACATTTTTTTCTTGTTGATCTGACCCACTTTTCGTTGGATGGTTGAAGAGGTGTGTGTTTCTGACCGTGTGTCTGAGACAAAGCAATGAAATCAGCCTCCTCAACCTCAAGCATTAAACTTTAATGAAAGATTGATTAGAGAGTGAAAAAGAGAGGATGATACACACACTCCACTGACACTACCAAAAAAAAACTTCATAAGGCCTCCTTTTTTTTTTTTTTCTGTTTGCTTTAGTCTCTGATTTTTGTGATGAATGGGACTACAGGCCGATTCAGATTTTTTTTTTCTTGAACATCAATGTGATGGTGCTGTCTCTCAGTTGTGTTTTCTCTTTTTTGGGGGGGTGGGGGGATTGGGGGGTTGTCACAGGACTCAAACCACAAGATGCCCAGGACTCCTTTAGTTTGAGTGGAACTAGTTTCAATTATTGCATTAATAGCCTTTCAGTTCCACTCCAGGAAAAAGTTAGGTTATACATTTTCTCAAATGGTGCCATTAGACTCCGCTCTCCTCTCAGTGTTTCAAGGACAGGGGCATGAGGAGGAAAACCATCTCAAACCGAAAATGAAGGAAGTCACTCATAGTTATTAAAATGTAGATGATGTGGGCGGCCGTATTGTAAATACGTTTATGGACGTTGCCGGTTCCTCTCCTGCTACTTCACCCCGTTGAGGGGTCGTGGACTGAATGCATGGTCAGAAACCGACGAGCAGACAGAAGCGATTGAGATTACCGAAGGTGGTTTGAAAAGTTTGAGCCAAACATTTCGATCACTCCTGTCCAACCAGAGGAGCGAGGTGCTGTGTATTCATTGTTGATTTTCTATTTTTTTATGTGAACATTTACTCTCTACCCTTTCCTGAATGAATGGTGACACTCTTTCATTTGGCACCTCAATAAAGTGTGTTCAACACGTCACCCACCTGTTCCTTACAGCTTCTTTCCTCGTTTCTGGTGGAGAAATATTATGTTACAGAAATATATGTGTCAGTGTCCTATCTTATTTTGTCTACTTTTACTGAAGTAGAACAGTATGATAACAGGGTATGTAAAAAGTGTAAATTCTCATTTGCCTTGTTCTGGTCAGATTTCACCTAGACCCCATGGCGTTACATGTGTGGGGGTTGGTGATAGTAAAATAGCAACAAACAAGTGCATATATACATATCTGTTCTATAGTCAGTTGTAATCTGGGCTGCTGACAAATAGTAATATGATAAATGTGCCTTCACAGGTCACAGGTGGGTAGTAACTAAGATAATATACTCAATAATATGGACTCAAGTAAATCTTTGATGAGCTTATTCTGTTATTACCTTACATTTGTATGGCAAACACTTTTGTCCAAAACAACTTGTGTTTTGAAGCGTAAGTTCAAAACGTTGGTTTCAAACCAATGCTTTTTCCATAGCATTTACACATGATTATCATCATTACATTATGTACAGTGAGGAACATAAGTATTTAAACACCTTGCAATTTTGCAAGTTCTCCCACTTAGAAATCATGGTGGGGTCTGAAATTCACATTGTAGGTGCATTCCCACTGTGAGAGACAGAATGTAAAATAAATGACATTGTATGATTTGTAAAGAATTCAGTTGTTTTGCACTGCTGCACATAAGTATTTGAACACCTGAGAAAATCAGTATTAATATTTGGTCTTTGCAGAGATCAAACGTTTCCTGTATTTCTTGACCAGGTTTGCACATACTGCAACAGGGATGTTGGCCCACTCCTCCACACAGATCTCCTCTAGATCTGCCAGGTTCTAAAGCTGGTGCTGAGCAACACAGAGTTCAGCTCCCTCCAAAGATTTTTGATTGGATTTAGTTCTAGAGACTGACTAGGCCACTCCAGAACCTTGAAATGCTTCATACAGAGCCACTCCTTGGTTCTCCTGGCTGTGTGCTTTGGGTCAATGTCATGTTGGAAGACCCAGCCATGATCTATCTTCAGTGCTCTGACTGAGGGAAAGAGGTTGTTGCTCAAAATCTCACAATACATGGCCCCATTCATCCTCTCCTTAGTACAGTGCAGTCGTCCTGTCCCCTTCG
>JBBKCR010000002.1:13630217-13640765 GCA_037577295.1 Ladigesia roloffi | reverse complement strand
GTGTGAGAGTGTGTGAGAGTGTGTGAGAGTGTGTGAGAGTGTGTGAGAGTGTGTGAGAGTGTGTGAGAGTGTGTGAGTGTGAGTGTGAGTGTGAGTGTGAGTGTGAGTGTGAGTGTGAGTGTGAGTGTGAGTGTGAGTGTGTTGGTATTTGTCATGGCTTTTATCATCCTCAGTGTTTCACTATAGAATGAACCCACTGTGTTTTCTTTACAGCAACGAGCATCAGGCAAGGTTTTGTTTGAGATGGTCTGTGCTCACCTCAACCTGATTGAAGGAGATTACTTTGGGTTGGAGTTCCAGGACCAACATAAGATGATGGTGAGGAGTTAATCATATATTCATATATTATTGTTTTGTTGAATCAGACTTTTATTTAGATTTGCCTGTTTCATGATTCATTTTGTGTTTTCATAATTGTTGTGGGGCACTTTATGACTACACATCTGTAAAAAGTCCTTAATATATATATTGTATCATACATGAGAAAGACCAGGCCAATAATAAGCATAATCAAGCTGTGTTAGTTTATGTGTTTGGAATGTGTTGTATTTTAAATTACACCATACAGTCGGTTCTTTATTGCTCTGTTTGTTTGTGACAGGTTTGGCTCGATCTTCTGAAACCCATCATGAAGCAGATCAGACGTAAGAGACCAACAACCCCCCGCCTCTGTCTCTCCATCTCTCCCTGTCTCCCTGTCTCCCTGTCCCTTTGTCTCTGTCTATCTCTTATATATTTCTGAATTTTAATCCAAACATGCATGACTTTATCTATTCAGGGCCCAAGCACACAGTCCTGCGGTTTGTAGTGAAGTTTTTTCCTCCTGACCATGCTCAGCTGATGGAGGAGCTGACCAGGTGACATTTCTCATTCCTTGATTTTATTATCTGCTGTGCAGCATTAGTATGTGACCCCTGAATGACTTAAACTAAACTGCTTCATGTTTTGTTTGTTCTTAGGTACCTATTTGCCCTTCAGATCAAACAGGACCTGGCTAGCGGTCGTCTTACCTGCACCGACAGCAGCGCTGCCCTGCTGGTCTCCCACATCATTCAGTGTGAGTGTGCGAGAGTGAGTGTGCGAGAGTGAGTGTGCGAGAGTGAGTGTGCGAGAGTGAGTGTGCGAGAGTGAGTGTGAGTGTGCGAGTGCGTGCGAGCGAGTGAGTGAGTGAGTGTGCGAGCGAGCGAGTGAGTGTGCGAGCGAGCGAGTGAGTGTGCGAGCGAGTGAGTGTAAGAGAGAGAGAGAGTCTATAGAAAGTGTTGAATAAAAATATTTAAATCTCCTTTGAATGATACACATTACTCTCCCACTAAACTGGCTGAACCCCAGACTGTGTCAAATGCATTCTAAAAGACTCATGCAGCTGGAGAATATATTTTGTTGTCATGGATACCTTTGAGTACTCTGAGCTTATGAAAAAAAAAAGCCGAGCTGTCATTTACACCGAGGAGCAGAGAAAGGCTCTTTAAACCCATCTTCTGTTCCCTAATAGCTCAGAACATGCAGAAGTGTAAAACCGTAATACTTTTATATAGTAATTGTAATAAAGTGATGTACAATAATAGAATATTAATAATTCTTGTCTTTAGAGCAATGCTGGCAGCCATATTAATGCTAATGAAACACACAAACACACACACACACACACACACACACACACACTATTAAACTTTGTGTTTGAGCATGTTTATTTGGCCTGTGTTGTAGCAACACCTTGTAAAAAACATTATACCTTTGATCTTTCCAGCTTCTTTTTTTAACAGCATTCTCCTCATCCCTCTTCCTTTCTCTTGTTGTCTTTGTCTCACTGTCTCCTTCTCTTTCTCTCTCCGCTGCGTCTGTCTGCCTTCCTGTTTGTCTGTGCTTCCTCTCCTAGCTGAGATTGGAGACTTTGAAGAGGCTCAGTGCAGGCAACACCTTCTCAACAACAACTACATTCCTGACCAGATGGCCCTTATGGACAAGATCATGGAGTTCCACCATAAGCATGTGTAAGTATATTAGCGATTACACACATTATGACTGTGTAATCTTTTGGATAACTATTGGATATAGATGCAAGCTGTAAGTCCCCATGCTGACTGAGCATATGTATTTTCATACATTCCTCTTTTGCTGTTCAATCATCCATCCATTTGTGGACTTGCAGTGATACATTTACGACATGCAACTTGTGCAAAGGCCTCCAAATGATTTAAGATCCCAGTGACCCTTGGAGAGTCAGTGCAATCTCCCCTACACAGTGGGGATATGTTGAACTATTATTAAAAATGTTTTTCAATGTATAATAATATGTTACTGTCGTATTTGTCTGTTTTGCTGTTTTCTTAAGTGCAGCTCATTTGGTTTCTTCTTTAGAGAAAATAAATAGAATAGGCTTCTGGTTTTACAATGTAACATTTATTTATAAACTCATTAGGAAGTGAGGATGTATGATTAAACTCACTCACTGTATGCATGTATACAGACAGCTTCTCTGTAACTCTTCTCTCTTTTTGTACCATAAGCACTGCACACTTATTTCAGATCACATTAACACATGTTGTCATAAAAGGGTCAGTAGCATTACCAGAAACATTTAGGTGGACATTTGAGTAACAAAGATAACTATATATATATATATATATTAATAATAATGTGCAGGATTATAACCAAAGATGATAAAACAAAACAATTATGTAGAGATAAAAAAGCAAAAAATTATTTATTCATTCATTCATTCATTCATTCATTCACATTTTTTATTCTTAAGTTACAATAAATACATAAAAGCAGTGTCAAATCTGAGGAGGTAGCTGTGGTGGTCTACTCACTGTACATTTACCTTTGTTGAACATCATATCAGATTGCCGAATAGCAAGATTAAAAAGGCAACCTTGTTTTTGTCCCAAATGAGACTGGATGTCATTGCATAATGCTACAAGGCAACAAACCAAGACCACTTTTAGAAACTGAACACTAACATATACTAAGTAAGAATTATGTGTTTAATAATTTTTCCAATCATATGTGACATTAAACAAAGTTTAGATTTTTTATGTTCTTGACAGAGTCCCTCAGTCAAGAACACAATAAGCTGCGCCAGCAGGTCCAAATTTCAAAGATGGCTGCTGTCATTAAAAATCACAATTTAAGTAAAAAGCACATTAGAACAAATGTGACCGGCAACTGTCAGCCATCTAAAGCGACATACCAGAATGTAAGATCTCGGTGCAAGGTGATGGTGCATTATCTTGAACATTAGCTAAAATAAAGCTTTCAACAAATATGGTGTATATTTTTCAATTTTTAAAGTGATTTTACAGTTTGACTTTTTGGCAAGATTGACATTGTATTTCTGAATTCTCTGAGTTTTTCTTTCCAAACACCCTCTTTTTGAGGTTCAGACAAATCACGATAAATGAGTCATGCCCCACCCATCTGAACCAACTCTAGGTGTAATAAAGTTTACATTATTATTGAAGCATATTTCTGTCAGCTTTTTCTCTACCCTCTATCAGTGGTCAGTTTCTGAACGCAGGACCGCTGCTGGCTGGATATTTGGAATTGCAGAAATTTTTTTAACCCTGTGACTGAGGCGGGTAAAAATCCCAGCAACTCTGCTGTTTCAACACCCACTGACATGTATCAGCCATGCTTGTGCCACTGCTGTGCTGAAGATGGCTCACCAATCAAATCATATTAGCACAGTCTTAGGGTGGTGACCAGATTGAGCAGATATAAGTGAGGTCTCCATTATACATATAAATATATGTGTGTATATGTTTTCATGTCTGCGTTGTGTTGTAGTGGTCACACCCCAGCAGAGTCGGACTACCAGTTACTGGAAGTAGCGCGCAGGCTGGAAATGTATGGCATCAGACTGCATCCAGCCAAAGACAGAGAGGGGACCAAACTCAGCCTCGCTGTCGCACACACAGGAGTGCTGGTCTTTCAGGTAGACATGTGAACATGTATCCTAACACTGTACACATTATTGACCTGTGCTGCATTCTGATCACTTTAACCAGTTTTCTATATGAGGAATATTAGACAATTCTGATTAGTGTCTTTTGTATATTTTATGTTTTATTGTATATTTTGTTTTCCTGCAGGGTCACACCAAGATCAATGCCTTTAACTGGTCTAAAGTACGCAAACTCAGCTTCAAGAGGAAGCGGTTCCTCATCAAACTCAGACCCGACCTCAATGTAAGACAATCAGTGTGAACAGATTAAATCCTCTACATTTTGGCAGCATATTAGCTGAATTCTTTCTGAAGTTTATTTGCAGTGTCAGTGCTTTCTTATTCAGCATTTCTAGATCAGACATGGTGCGTAGGTAGCGAAAAGATTAATCAGTACTCTGGAGTATCTTATTCAGCTAATATTTATAGTTACTGTGATAAAATATGTGTGAATATAATGCCAGAATTGTCAAAAAAGGTCTGTAAACTTTTTGCCTTTTTCCCTTGAGGTCCACACATTTGGTTTTACATACCAAAATTCAGGGTTATTGATTTATGACCATGTGTAGTGTGCTATCTGCACTGTGACTAATCAATGTCTCAGTTAGGAGAAAATGCACAGACAAACTAATGAAACAGACAGACGAGTACTGTATTACTATGCCTTTAAGGAGAACTGGTGTGGACTGTTGGGTGAAATGTTTAGCAGATGGTGGGAAAGTGAATTATTGCAATGCATATTGTATTGAAAAAAAATACATTCTAGGATCCTGGTGTTGTGCGTTTTTCATATTGCTCAGCCTTAATCTGGCACATAGTTTTTAGACTGACAAACATCTCTCTGTCTCTGCAGCAGAGTGCATATCAGGACACACTAGAGTTTGTGATGGCAAGTCGGGACTGCTGTAAGGTTTTCTGGAAAATCTGTGTGGAGTACCATGCTTTCTTCAGACTCTTTGAGGAACCCAAACCCAAACCTAAACCTGTCCTCTTCAGCCGAGGATCATCCTTCAGGTTCAGGTTGGTGTATCTGCTTGTCGAGTCTTTGAGTTTTATATTAGGCTCTTTTCTTGACTTCCTGTATGTCTGTGCATCTGTAGATGTTTGTCTGTGTGTATTGTGCATTCTTGACTGATTAATTTGAAAAGGCTTTTTACTTTTTTATGTCTCTTTAGTGGTCGGACCCAGAAGCAAGTGATAGATTATGTGAAGGACACAGAGTTCAAGAAACTGCCTTTCTCCAGGTGAGACTGATCAACATTAGGGAACCAAACAGCACACAAACCACATCCTTCTATTTGATGCTCTGTTTCTATTGAACAGTCACTTACAATGTCAAATTGATTTCCTATCTTGGTATGTCACATTGATTCTGTGTCTGCCTGCTTGTCTGTCTGTCTGTCTGTCTGTCTGCCTGTCTATCTATGTCTCTCTCTTCTGCAGAAAACACAGTAGGATTCAGTACAACAGCAATCTGTCTCCGCTGCCTTCTCCACTACACTCACAAGTGCCAAACCAAGTAAGTTCTTTCTCCCATTTTCTGTCGCACACACGCATATTTTTCCAGGTCTTATCAAACTGTGACATTATTCCTGGTTTCATCAATATTGATCAATTGTTTACCACCTTCATATTTTACATTTAATTGATTCTGTCTGTGTTTTTTTTCTCTTGCCCTCACTCACACACGCATACAGATACTCAGAATATTTTCTCAGGCCACATTAAACACGATTAATTAATTACAGTCATGTGTGGATTTAATTATATTGTTGTGCTGTTTCTCTAATACTTTCTCCTTTTCTCAGGCTGAGGGACGTAGCTGGAAGGAGTCTGCGTTGGTAAGCTCTGAGGACTCTTCAACTTTACGGATGCGTGGAAGCCCCTCCCCCTCTGCTCAGCGGGGCGCTCGAAGCGACGGCGAATCAGCAGCAGCCGACAACTCTCGGCTTCAGGGCGCAGGCGCCAGGCAGCAGGGTGCAGAGCTCCACACTGCAGGTCTCGCGTCCCGCGCAGCCAAAGGCAGCAGCTCTTCCATCCCTTACATCGATTGCAGTGATGCAGAGTTTAGTGAGGTGGAGGTCCGAGGTCGAATTAGCAGGTCACACTCCCGCACGCACGAAAAGGGGCAGGGCTGTAATATGCTCCGCCCACGCGAGCGTGAGGCCAGCCAGAGCAAGTTTAGACACACAGAATCACCCCCTTTATCCTCAGTCACTCGTGCTCAGTCCTCACCCCATCACTATTCCAGCTCCGCCCACTCTTCTAGCCCCTCCTCTCATAACCATAGTTACGATGTTTATGAGTCATCTCTATGTGGAGGTGTGGCTCCTGTGCGAGGGCCGCTCCACAGCACCTTGTTGGATGAGCTTGCTACTCGTAGCCCCGCCCCAACACGGCACCTCCCAGGCACCAGGAGCTTGACATCCAGTCCTGCCCTTTTCTCCTTTCACAGAACGAGCTCCCTCAGCCATGCCCGATACAATGGTCACGGGCAGCATGACGGCGAGCGCGGACACCACGATATGGATGGCTTAGCTGGCAGTGGCCGTAGTTTTAGTCTGAGGTCAGCTCCTCGGGAGGAAAGGGGGGGTGGGCTTTTTAGTAGCTGCTCTCCAATCATGAATCGTTCAGTGAACACTGCTAAGTGCCAGAACATAGGTAGCCGTGGGAACCGGTCTGTCACGGACTCGCTGATCCTAAGCCAGGCGCGGCCAGTTCTGTCCCGAGCCGAGCGGATGGCCGCTCTTGAGCGGCGCATGATGGCCAACGGCCTCTCTCCCCCTGGCCAGGTCAAGCCCAAGGCCAGCTCGTCGCACCGGCGCCATGGTGGTGTTCCCATGATCGACGGCTCCACCAGCAGCGGTACAGACACCAGCGACTCGGAGGAAGTAGAGTCCACCGGCTCCTGTGGCCAATCACTGGGCTTTGGAAACCCAGCTGCGTGTAGTTCCTCCCCTGTCTCCCCCCTCCCTAGAAATAAGTTTTCGTTTGGCAGCTTACAGCTGGATGAAGATGAGAATGGCGAGGGGGGATGCGTGGACTTCAGCGATGAGGAAGGAGCTCAGATGTTCAGCTGTTAGCTAAGATGCTCAGATGTTCAGTTGTTAGCTAAGGTGGGAGTTCAGAGGTGCAGAAAGAGCCCTGTGGTGCTGGAGCTCAGAGAAGAGCAGGTCTGGTTGACCTAGGTGTGAGAGGGATACACACAATTCCTAGGCAGGAGAAACTACTTCTCACAGTATTGGCCAGAGTGTGTACTAGTGTAATATGCACTAATGACACTAATGTTGATTACAGAGGTGACCTCTCACTCTGTAACAGAAATATAGCTCTTCCTTGAGGTTATTACTGTTTATAATTCTGTGATTGTAACAGACACATCTCACTCTTTCTCTTTATATGAAGAAAGCGAATAATTTTGCTTAGTGCCAAGTCCATTGCTGGACCCCCACATGAATATTGTAGAATTTGTTGTGCTGGAGTGTTGAGTGAAGCCAGGTGCTCCTGCTGCGATGCACGTGTTTATAGTGCAGAGACGCGCTGGCGCAGGCTTCTGTTGGGCTTTAAAGAGCGATGGTCTGGGAGTGTGTGAAGTCCACCGGAGGCCTTCACGTGTTTTCACTAGCACTAAGAGGACTGACATGTTTTTACAGTCGAGAAAATAACGCACATCACACTTACGACTCTAGCTGATGATATTCAAGTTATGTGATTGTTGCACTTAGCTTTTTTTTAATATTCATAGTACTTTATAGAAGCATGAACATAAGATTGTGTTTAGCCAACTACAAGAAAATGTTTATACTGTGGTGTAGAGTTTCGTATTGTCATGATTGTAGGAACCCTATTTATATAGCACTGACATTTGTAATGTGAAATATTTAACTGGAGTCGGGTAGCCTCTTTTGCTAACTTTCTGATATACCACCGTAGTTCACTTTATCTAAAGAGGAATCAGAAGTTTACATGTTGGGTTTTAAAAAGAGTCTTTTTAGTCTGTATAGCAGACGCAATCCATTGATATTCAGCATGGACCTGTTTACAAGAAGAAACTTTTGCTAATCACTGACTTTGCTTGTTGATTGGTCATATGTTATTTGTACGTATATCTCGCTTTTGCTTGTGTCAGAAGGTTGACTTTGTAAGCTATCAGAGTCCTGATGAGTGTGTTTTGGCAGCGCTTGTGCAGAGCGTTCTGTAATGTGTCAGTTGGCGGTAAAGTGTGTGGTGCAGGCGGGCATCAGCATTTAGAACAGTGGTAATGATGTAGTCATTAATCTAAAGCCCTGGCGTTCTGTTCTGCGCCCGGGTTCCCGAGCGGTTTTCTACGCGCTGAGGACTAGGACCGAATTTGTTAGTAGCAGGGCTTTATGGATTACTGTTTATGCATATTGTTAATGATGAGTTGCGAGTGTAGCTCATCTGCCCTCCAAGTGGCCCAGGCTGAACAGTATGAGAGCACATTACACGATCATCTTGTCTTAATACTGGTGTTTCACTGTGTTCTCACCTGCCTCTCCCACTCTGTGACCCTATTTGCTCCCACCATAATCGATCACACTCTGGTTTACCTGTCCCCCCCTATCCACACCTTCCTGAAAAAATAAATAAATGGAAAAAGCACAACTCTCACTAAAAAATTACCAGCTTGGCACCTTGTGTGTACTGTACCTTTCATTTCGAATATTGGGTTTCTGTTTCTGTTCTTTTTTTCTGCTCCCTCTGGTTGTGTTCCTGCACAGGCTGAGGCTGCTTGAGCTTGTCATTTCCATCCACTGTCATTTATGATCAATAAATGCTCCTGTTGTTTGTTTGTTTTGTTGTTTTTTTTCCCCCCTTCTCTTATCGGTTGTTGATGACTGACTGAATGAATGAAACGAACAACCAAATGAATGAAGGAATGACTGACTGGTATGCCTTTGTAACACTCTGATGCTGGTTTCTGAGGCTTTGTATTGCATGCTCTCCCTCTTCCTCTCACTGCTCTTCTCTCCTGATTGGATGTGTTAAGGAAAAACCACAGTCATTTCAGACACTGCTTCCACTGTTGCCCATATGAATGTATGTTAAAGTGACATTTAAACTGTGACATCACTTTTCCCCCACTTGCTAAACTTAATTCTGCCCCATAGCGGTTTTATTTTCTCAACACAGTCAGTGTAAACATCTCTCTCTCTCATACAAACACACACACACATACACTTACATACTGTTGCATACACTGACGAGCAGCTTAATTAGTTACATCTTCCTTGTATCTATGTAGCAGCTCCACATATCATATAAAAGCCCTTGGTAGTTCACAATTACAGACTGATGTCCAACTGTTTTCCTGCAGCATTAGGTCCCTTACCTGGTTTATCAATGTTCAGGACCCCCAGAGGACCACCACTGCACAGGTATAATTTGGAACATCCACCTTGCAGAGTCACATGGAGAAAAAAACTACAGTCTAATTGTATATAGCTAATAAAACTGAACAAATATACAGTGAGTCTACATACAAGGTAGATATACCTAATAATGTGGCTCCTCTGGTGTATACACATGCACACACTCTCATTCATTCTCTCTCTCACTTTCTAATTCACTCACACACTCACTCATTCACCACCTAAGGTCTTTCTGTTGGCCCTCGCTTTTGACTTAAACTCTGTTTTTATTTTTGCTATCTCTCTTTATAAACCACTTTAACACTGTAAACGGTTGTACACTAGTGTAAATAAAGTTGGCCTTTATGAATTTGGGCTCAAGAATCTTTTATTAAAGATTATATTTCATCATCACTGTAGACTGTAGACCCCCCTCCCCTCTCAGACCTGTGTTAGTTTGTGTTGTCCGTGCATGAGACTGCCTGAATGTTAGTGAATGTATGTGTACTGTCAGTGTAGACATACATTTAGATTGTTGTATGCTGATGCATGTGTCAGCTGTCTGGTGCTTGTCATGGCTCCCCCCTCATTGCAGTGTAATGTGATGTGTGTGAGTATGAACTTGAATGTGTGTGTGTGCGTTCCCGGGCGGCTCTCTTGGCTTTTTTGTTTAACATGGCTGCGCTGCAGACAGGGAGCACAGGAGGCGCTGTTGGGCAAGTACTGAGTTCACTCTCCTGGGT
Source organism: Ladigesia roloffi (assembly GCA_037577295.1). Taxonomy (NCBI): domain Eukaryota; kingdom Metazoa; phylum Chordata; class Actinopteri; order Characiformes; family Alestidae; genus Ladigesia; species Ladigesia roloffi. The sequence continues at coordinate 13,630,704 of JBBKCR010000002.1, read as the reverse complement.
GTTAGGGATAAAGACTGGAGTGTAGCTACTGTAAGTGTGTATAGTCTCACACTTCTAAAATCACACTCTCAAACACACATACTCCCACATAGTATATAACTGCTTCCCACAGATTTTCAGGAATCATTGTAGACTTAGGAGTCAGTGTCATTATTAAGAGTAACAGGATTCCATAAAGTATAGAATGTCTGTAAAGTAGCTGTATGGAGCTGAGTGTGTAAGGCCTGTGCTTAGTTCTCTCTCTCTCTCTCTCTCTCTTGCTCTTGCTCTCTCTCTCTTTCTCTCTCTCTCTCTCTCTCTCTTTCTCTCATCTTTCCTCTTGCCTACTCTCTGTCTCTACTCTTTCATTGACTCTTTCTTTCTCTCATTAATTCTCGTTTCTCACTATCATCTCTCTCAATGGTGCTCTATCTTTATCCCTCTCTCCTGATCTCTGTGCCTTATTCCTCCTTCTGTCTTTCTATCTTTCTTTCTTTCTGTATTTATC
>JBBKCR010000002.1:13602515-13619264 GCA_037577295.1 Ladigesia roloffi | reverse complement strand
TTCTTTCTATCTGCTCTCTCTCTCTCTCTCTCTCTCTTTCTCTTTTTCGCTCTCTCTCTCTCTCTCTCTCTCTCAGGATGAGTATCCATTGGCCAGTCTGCCTTTGCTGGGTTACTCTGTAACCGTTCCAGCCGAGTCTGAGAACATCCATAAGGACTATGTGTTCAAACTTCACTTTAAATCCCACATCTACTACTTCAGATCTGAGAGCGAGTACTCTTTCGAGAGGTATGCCATGCTTGTGGATACACACCTTTACCAAAATAATGGGACTAAATAATAATATTGGTCCTAAAATTGCTAAGTTCTATAGCACCCCCTTGTGGCACTCCTAAAATGTGACCTTGGATACTTTTTAGAAGTATGGTAATGTAATTGTAATTTCATGCTACAATATTTACATTTATGTTGCAATATGTTAACTTTCTACTGTTTGTACAGCCATTTTTTGCAACAGGCCACGTGCCATTAAAATTACAAACAGCCCTGTAATTGTGTAGCACATATGATGAATGATAAAGTGCAGGTTAGATTGTAGTAGTCTGTTATTCACACAGCACAGCTGCTTGTTACCTCACTACACTAATGTTTTGTACTGTTGTGTGCAGGTGGATGGAAGTGATTCGCAGTGCCACCATCTCATCCAGCAGAACTCGCTATCTCAACCGCAAAGAGCCCTACTGAGCCACTCAGCCTTAGGGAGCTGTGTGTGTGTGTGTGTATGTGTGTGTGTGAGAGAGAGAGAGAGATCTGATCTTGATGATCAGTTTGTGTTATCTCTTTAAGACAGAATCACTGTTTGTGACATTAACGTTTTCTACCATGATTTTACACACCATAAGACACATTAATCCGGTGCGTCTGACAGTCTCCATAAAGAGTCCTGGTGCTTTTTTTTAACGGTGACATGTCCGCTGAACGTCGTATTTTTCTGCATATCTGCTTTTTTCTGCATTTTTCTGCATTTTTACTGGGCTGTTTGCCTCTTTTATAGAATCTCATTTTATATAATATAATTAACGATCTATCTGTGTGCAGTCTGGTCTGCCATAAATGTCACTTGTTACTTCATAATGGAGGCCTCTCGATACTGGTGCCCTGATTTTTAATAAGTACCTTCATATGCATTTTATTTCTGCAAAACAACTTTCTATGTTTTGATGACTTCTATTAACAGACTGTCTTCTTGTAATCCACCAGTCTATGTGCCAAACGTTTTTCTTTCTCATGTCTTTCAAACGTAAAGTACAACTTACATTCATTGATGACGAGGAGCCTTCATGAATTTTGCGTTTTTTGGGGAGGTTTTGAAAATGTTGGCGGCTTTAACTTTTTCACTGAAAATGTAAAAAAAAAAAATGTAATAATAAGAAAAACAAGACAAAGCTGAAGAAGAAGAAATTTAAAACATAATTTTCTCATTAAGATCTCTAAGGTACTTTAAAAAGTATTACATGAAATTGTATTTTATGTCTTTTCTTTCAGTATATTAGTATTGATGATGACATTTCTTAATTCAGGGTTGTTAAATTGTCCACTGCTGCCATTTTTAGGAGTAAATCGCTATCTAGCCCGCTCCATATTAACGAAGCCACACTTCACAGCGTTAGAGCACCCATGCTCCTCACTGCAGTTTATGCAAAAACAGCAATCGGAAGCTACACATATGAAGAACGCCATTGAGAAAGTAAAGCTTTAAAGTGTAGAGTTCAACATGATTTTGTAGTTTCATAAGCACTATTTACTCTCAGAGGACAAAGCTGCCTCATGTGAAGTTCTGTTGGAGATATTTTAAAAGGATCAGTAAAACCAGGGAGAAAGAGGGCGATATGAGTGTCTATTACTCTACTTTCGGCAGAGGAAGGGAGTTTTCATATTCAACAACAAGAAACGAAAGAAAAACACAGAGTGCTCTATGGATATGAAAGCAATAAACACATTTGAACATCCTGATAAACGTGAGTTGTTTGATTTCATAATTATTTAATGGTGTCTTCAGAACATCTTACAGACAAGCAAACAAGAGCATAAAAATAATAGTAAAGAAAATAGATAACAAATAAAGACATTTTGACTGCTGTTTGTTCTCAAGTGTGACAAATGAAGTCTAAGCCCCGAACCGTGGACTATTACACCCTGTTGCTCTGACCGCTAGATGGCAGTAATAGTAAAGTAATGAAAAGGGCTTTAAATACTGTTAATCCCAAAAAATATCGCTGATATTTGGAAAACATACTTTCAGAAGAAAAAACACAGTATGATGATGTGGCTGTCCGGTAAGTAAAGGGTGGGGAAGCTCTGCTGATTGACTTCTGATGATCAGCAGTAGGACTGCAGGAAGGAACTCTTACTGTTCAGATCTTTAGTGGACCTGTTAAATGATTTAGACAGGAGCAGCTGGTCTAGCTGATCTTGCCTGCTCTGCCTTAATAAGTAAACTGGCCCCGTAATGAGCTTTCACCTAACCACTCTGGGCCTTTTGTTTCTTCTGGCTACAGCAGAAGTTCTGTAGTGCAATGAAGCACAAAGGATGATTGAGTGGACCAGGAGAAAGGACTGATACATGTATCATTTTTTACAATAAAATCAGCATCTCTTGGAACTTAAATTCCAACATCACTATTTGTTAGGAAGATCCATTAAAATGTTTAATCGCTGAAACTGGGGCATGCCAGTGGATTGTCTCCATGCTGTACACAGTGCCTTCCAAAAAATTAATAAATTACCACTTACAGGATGTTCATCCAGGTTTTTTACTTCATTACAACTAAACAAATCTCAGAAATGACACAAAACACAAGTTTAATAGCTGAATATTCTGGCTTGCTGGTCTTGGAAACATGACTGACATGAAAGAAGACTCCAACAAGAAAACCCCCCACAGATTGTGGTTAAATATGTTTGATGTTTAGCTGTGTCTGAAATTTGGTATAGAAATAGAAATTTGCAGACAGTTATAAAAGTCAAACATAAAAAGACCACTGAAAACATTCAAGCATCAGGTTGGAAAACATAAAATGTACTATTCACTTTTCTAAATTTAGAAAATGCTCAACAAAAGCAAAATAAAGGAAGTAAACAATGGGCTGGATTAAACAAGATTTTGCAGAAAAACCAGCACTAAACCATAAACAGAACAAAAATCTATTAACATGGACTGGGGAGAAGCAATCACAAAGTATGGATGACTGGATGAAAGTGATTTTCAGGGATGAGTCACAAGTCTGAATCAGCAAAGGAAATGATGCTGCAGCTTTTGTCTGGTGTTGAACTAATGAAGCATGATGCCTAATGAAAACAAGCATTTTCCCACTCATTCGTGATCTGGGGCTCTATGTTGGGTAAGGACCATTAGAGCAGGCAGGTCAGTGCACAGGGGTACACTTTTCTCTGAACCATTTCTGAACTTTTTGATAGGGGAAAATTTTAATGATGATGCATCACAGAGCAAAGAGTTTTTTCCTCTGGACTTGCATCAGCCTGTCACTAAATTCATTAAAGCCTGAGGATTAGCAACAAAAACATGATTTTTTCTTTATGACTCCAGTGTAATTTCCAGTGTATCTAGAAAATGTGCCACAAGTTAAAGTATACAATTGTTTGAGGTGTGTCTCATGAAGCCATGATGTTCAACATCAGTGTTAAAAAATCGTGTGGTTTACTGTGAAGGAAAAATGTATTGACACAAACTTTAAGTGCAGTAGTTATATTATTTTTGCCAGTGGTTGCAGATATTTAAGATAATTTGACACACTGGGCAACCCACAGGCTGTAAGAGTGTGTAGGCCATATACATTGCTTTAAATAATCAGAGGAATGTGGTCTGTGCACCAATTCATTTAGTACCTGCACTCAAATAGAACATTATTGGATTTACTTTTCTCTTTGCAAACGATATTAATGTTGTGTGCTAATGTGTTATTTAGCTTGTGCTAAAGTGAATGTGCAATAACAGTGGCTGGAGTAGAGTTTTACGATAATTAAACAGTTTATGGCCTAGTGGTTAGGGGGTTGGTCAGGAGTCTGTGGGGTTTGAATCTCAGTGGTGCCACTTTGAGCAAAGTTCCATGTCCACACTCTGCTCCCGACTGCATCAATTGGTGAAAGGGGTTAAATGGAGAGAAATAATTTCACGTTGTTGCCTTGTGTACAGTGTTGTGTGCACACGTGGTTATACAGGGCCACTTTAATAATTTTCTGTTTCGTGCTTTAGGCTCTTCGATGTAACGTGCTTATTTTATATCACCAATTCAAATTAGACATCATTACAATGGGCGCATCACAATAATAAAAACTAAGCAGCATGCCAAAAGGGTAGATGGTTAGCTGTGAAGTTGTAACAGCTTTCACTCTTCTTGGAAGGCTTTCCACAAGAATTTGAAATTTCTGTGGGAATTTGTGTCTATTCATGCTGTAGATCGTTTATGAGATCAGGCACTGATGCCTGACGAGAAGATCTCTGGATTACAATCGGTTTCATTTCATCTGAAAGGTGTAGGATGGTGTGGTTAGGGCTCTGTGTGGGCAACTCATCCAACGATGTCTTATGGAGCTCACTTTGTGCACTGAAACTTAGTCATGCTGGAATAGAAAAGGTTATTCCACAAATTTGTCCACAAAGTTGAAAGCATTGCGTCATACAGAGTCTTGGTATGCTGAAGGCTCAAGCCCTAACCCTAAATGTGTATATCAACATGTGTAGTGCACAGTGAAGAATCAGTCTAAGTGGGCATATAATCGTCTGCTGAAAACCTGCAAAACCTTCAGTGAAATTAGATAACCCGCTTGTTTGCCACTCTAAATCCAACACGTGACTTAAAGCCTGATCCAGTTCCGATGAGTAAACAGTCGGCTTGATCAACCCAGTCCGTACAGCCAATTTCCAGGATTTTCAGCAATAACAGTCAATGACAACAAAGAGGTCGGGGCTTGTCGGAATACGGGTGGGGGGAAAAACAAACTTTCCTGGTCAGCTGTGTGGAGGCGGAGCTAACATAGTGTGGAGATTGAGTCGAGTTTAGTAACGCGTGTGAGCCAGAGGGGAGGCGCTGGTCCGGGGCAGAATGGCCCGTGTTGGGCTCGGCAGGTTTCCTGAGAGTGTAAACTGGCAAGGCTGTGTTAGAGTGCCAGTTCGGGCGAGCCCGTGATGAGTGAGACCGAAACCAGTAGGAGAACAGAACCACGCTTCTGGCTGAGATTTGAAAAGAGAACCCACACAGGCGGATGGTCTGTTTTCAGTTTTGCCACTCCGTCATTTAGCACACCCTCTGTCCTCGGTAAGGCGGTTCGGTTCTCAAGCTGAAGGACCATGTCTGTGCCCCCGCAGCCCGAGACGAGGAAGTTCACACGCGGGCTCAGTAAACCTGGCACCGCGGCGGAACTCCGGCAGAGCGTGTCCGAGGTGGTCAGGACCTCGGTGCTGGTGGTGAGTACAGAGTTCGGCTCCTTCTGCCACTCTAAACCGACTCAGCTTCATTCACAAAATCAGCCCCTTTACACAACCATCTGTCAACATGTTTAAAACAAGTCCGTTTATTTATAAAGCACGTTTTTGGTTTTTCTTTTGTTTTAAAAAGTGCTATGTAAATAAATTGACTTGGCAATGGCAACAGGGGTGGGAGAGAAATATAAATATTGCTAGATACTGCTGGAAATTGCTTGATCCATTAGTTATGTTTACTCACTCAGGTGCAATCAGCATTTAAATAATTATGTTTGTTTCCACCCTCTGAGAAGAGGGGATTTTCCAATATTTTCATTTAGGGTTTCTTTTATTTTACACCAGAGAATCGGACTTGGCTCTTTTTTTCTCTTATTTATGGGTAATTGTTTCCTGTGTTCTTGAGTCATAGTCTAGTATAATTATCAAGTCCTTCATTAAAGGAATCAGTCACGTGGGCCGGAGATGTGAAAAACGTTGTCTGATACAGACTATGACCCAACAGCTGTGCTGTACATAGAGTATGAGTAGGAAGTTTTGACAGCTTTTATCTCCAGTGTCCTCTGACAGGTGGCTTCTTTTATTGTCTGTCACAATGTGCAGCACTTTTCAGCTCCTTGGCAGTTCGCTAGCTGACAATGAAACTTCCCGGCCACTGTTGTGTGTCATAACTGTAATCATAACTCGGGCAGGTCTTCGGTGTTTGTCTATGACTCCTCATCCGTCAGGCCTGAAGAAACAGGTAGATAATGGAACATTTCAGTGTAACGGGAAGAGTAGGAAACACCCAGCGTGTCATCACATGTCCGTGCAAAGCTAGCTAAAATCCACTGCATTGTTTTCATACAGCCTGAGGCTTAAACTGCTATGTATTCTATAAACTTGTGTCATTGATTCATGTGGATGTAGACAGGAGAATAGGCTACTAATGTGGGGAATGACGAGATAAGCCTTGAAGTCGTGCTTGGAAGTCTATTGTGTGGAGAGTTTATGTTGTGTACTCAAACCTGTTAATCCCGTAAACGTGTGTGTTCTGTGTTTAATTTGTCTGGTCTTTGTGTGAGTGTATCCCAGCTAGTCGGTGTATGTGTGTGTTCTGAGTGTCTATAAAAAATATGGTTTATCGTTTATATGTCTCTAAGTGTCTCTGTGTTGTCCCGGGTGGTTTTTCCTACATGTTGCTTGGATACAGAAATGGACACCCTCCAGACCCTTTGTCAGGGAAATGGAATCCTGAGACACTCTCGCACTCATAGCCACTCCTCTGTATGATTAATTTATCCTCCTGCACTCCTGAGAGCATTCTGCAGCATGGCACAGAGGTGCAGGTGATTTCAGGGTTTAGGACATATCTCATAAATGTTTTTATCTATTTCAGGTGAGTTTTCCTGAGTGGTTTAAGACTAGACTTTTTAAAGTTTGGGTCACAAGTGAGCCTTGAAACATCATCTACTCTATGGGATTATACTCAGGGGGGACTGTAGTTCTCAGTGCAGGGGTGCACAGGTTCTGTCCTGGAGGGCTGGTGTCTAGGACAGTGATTTTATTGTTTAAAAAACACAGAATTCAACCTCCTCTGTATGATTATTAGGTTAATGGGTGTGTTTGTGTCAGAGAGTCTCCCAAGTGTGTCGGACACCAGCTCTTCAGGGCCCTTTCAGGATTTGTGCACGCCTGCTCTAACCATAACTCATGAAATATATGTGGAGAAAGATGACTTTAATAAAAATATGATTAAAAAATCAACTCATTTCACACCAGTGTGGGAGGGGAACGTCACAGCTAAACTTCACCTGTTCTGGCTAACATTGTGTGATGGATGAGAGGACGGGCAATTACTCTCACTTGGACTCTTCAGGCTGATTGAACTTGAGTAATTTACATTGTGTGAACATTTTAAGACAAACCAAAATCAAATAAATCAAATTATTTCTAAGCTACATTTATATTAACTTTTTTTTTGCAGCAAAGTTACCACTTCAGAGATACATCACTGCCTTACACCATGATGATATATAGCACCAAGACTTATTTTCTTATTAGTTATGTGTTTGACAATATATGGTTGTGTAAAAATCCCTATAAGATGCTTCAGTAATGTGTAACCGTTGTGTGAAGACCCCAAGGCCCTCAGTGGGCCGGGAATATGTGTGTGACTGGGAGTGGCTCACACACACATGCATTCCAGCGTGAAACATGTAAATACACGGAGTGAAATACGTCTCTGTGTCAGAGGAAGAAAAGGGAGATTGTGGTGGGTTTCTTCAAATGGGGGCTCAATCGTGGCCCTAGAAGCCTGCAAACACAAACGTATTGTGTTTCCTGTGTCGGAGTCATTATGCTGAAGCATCTATTAAGAACTCTGCAAGTGCAGCACGTGTTTTGGCTTTTAGTATTCGCCCATGTTCTGAGGATGCTGCTGTGGAAAAATGTGGTGAACGTGTGGGCGTCTCTCAGTCTCTCCAAACAGGTGATTTATGCGAGGAGTTACATAGTTTAACTTGGTGTCTGTCACTCTGGGTGTAGAGCAGTGTGTCATTATACTGTGATATTGCAATGCAACAATATGACTGTGTACGTTGAGGACATGTGAACACCCCTCCAGGCTTGTTTTTTTTCCCGACAACACCAGCATCCTCAATTTTCTGGTTTATGTGACAACTTACCTAGGGATGTGCGGTTATATACGCAGAACACAAGTGTTCGTTCACAAGGAATTTATAAGTTTAGTGATATTAGGTTGTATTTCCCCATTTACAATTTACAAACATGTTGTTAAATTTGTATGCTAGTATTAAACTACAGCACATACAGTGTAAAAATGACCTCCTCTCTGATTCCGTTTAACATCTTGGACCTGGTTAATGGGAAGAGTAAGATGGTGTAAACATATGTTTTCCCTGATGCTAACAGATTATATGCCTGCATTACTTTCACTGATTTCAGGCTACATTAACCTCAGAGCACTGGTGCAATACTGAAGAGGCAGACTTAACGGTCTGTATTTGGAGTACATGGTTAATTATGTTATTAAATGTTATAAATTTTAATAACATCATTAACAAAACCGAGATGCACAGGACCAGAGTTACAATAGATTCTGACTTGAAGAGCTCACTGTCTACCTGGATACTATAGAGAAAAAATTCTGATTGGACAATTTCTGTTGGGAGTTTTAGAATATTGTATTGAACCAAAATGATGAAACTTCAATTTGAAAACAAAAATGATTCCTTGAATAGAAGTAAACTAAATATTATTTTAGTTCTGAGAAATTATCACACCTTCTCTGAATTCCTAGAAGGCTCTGAGAGTTTCTTCCAGTAATATACAACTGAAGAGCAAGAGGGTGTGCTTCCATTCCCAATAGGTGATGCAGTAAAATGAAAGTGATCACTTCATTAGAACAGATCAGTAACTACTGAGAGGCTGGGGGGTTTGCTTTCTGAATCAGTCTGCGGTTGCTTGATTTTTCAAAAGAAAAAAAGGATATTTGTTGAATGAAACTAAAACCTCTTCTTTTTATCTGAAATTTCTCTTCTCAGTGAGGTCCTACCAGTCGGCTCCACAGCTAGCTTTCTTCACACTGAAACACAAAAACAGAAGTGGTTGCAAATTCTTTGCCTGCTTTATTGGATTAGTGTGGATTAGAAACTGTTGGAGTTTAAATGCTCAATACTGTTGAGTTTCAAAGGCAGTTTCAAAAGTTTTCCCTTGGTGTGAGACTAGGGTTAGTTGGAGAGCAGTGGAGCACGCATGTCTCATGGCAGATCTCCAGGATTACTGCGAAATTCACGGTGCCTTTTGTTTTTCCGTTACATCAACATTGTAGCAGGCCTGCTTTTCTTTATTTCCTTTACTGGGGGTAGTGCTCAAGCTGCTTTATCGCAACGTCAGGTTCATCAGCTGCCGTTTACTGTTTTAAGCCTTTTAGCATAGTAGTTATATGAATATAAGTAATGCTTAGTTTTTTATCATTTATATGGAAGGTACAAAAGGGCACTTTCTAGTTTTTAGATCTGAATACCTACTCCTGGGCTTTTTATTATTAGTTTTTTTTTCTATACAAATACACATACTTCACTACCACATTCCAGAAGTTCACTATCATTCACAACTGGTATGTTCAACAGGAGCTCTGATGACTGGAATCCTGCATTACGGGTGCTGCACTCAGCACTGAAACTCATGCATGGTATGGCTAATTCTGTAGCTGATGAGTCAGCACTTTGAGCTTTGCGCACTTTTTACATTTATGTGAATATATGATGGGGTATAATGGCTAGTAATGGTTTCAGAAAGCATCTGTTGTGTTTTAGAATGGAGAGTTAAGTAGAGGGAGGAGTCTGATCAGTTGTGTAATTGCAATCAATATTACATGGTAAAGCAGGTCAGCTAATGGTGAACCCCCCCTCCCCCCCAAAACACACACATACACACAAAACACTCACTTTTTCCCTTTCATCTTTCTTCCCATTTTTTTCGGCTGTAATTGCTGACTGTAATCATCAAGCAGCTGATTCAATATGTTTTTGTTATCAGATTATATCCCATTGCATCCTGTTGCTCAGCAATAGAGAGAAAATTCATTTAAGTCAGAAATAAGATACTGTCTAAATCGTTATGAACTAGCATAATTCTTAATCATAACATACTAAACAATTAAATGCTGTTATTGAATATATTTGTACAAAATCCATTCAAAGTATCTTAAAATCATGCTGTAAAGGGACCAAAGGTGTTTTTTTTTATCTGTTTTTTTATTTGTTTATTTTGTCCCTGTGGTCAAATTTAATGAACATATGAATGTACTAACCAATTAAATTATAATATTATTCCATCACATGGAACCTTGAAATATTAATTAGTTTAGATTATGAAAACAGTTAATCAGCTGTAGTGGTAATTCATATTTTATTATCCAATATTCATTTAATTATTCTCTCCCGCACCATAGATTTTTCAGTGTGTTCTCCTCATCTACTCTTATGGCATCAGTAGTGCAGCTGGCTGTTCACTGGGTGTGTGTGTGTGTGTCGATAATGTCCTGGTTGTAACAGAGAGGACATTGTTCTTGCTGTAATTTTAATTAAAGGCAGCATCTAGAATTGATTGGATGCTGTTGTTCTCTCTGTTTCTGTCCTGGTACCTTTGATAGACCAGAAATAGTATTTGGCCATATTGATAATTTAAAACCATGATCATTTCAGAGTGCACCTTGTTTCACTGTGTCACAGGTCTAAGCTTCTCAGCACAGTGCTCCTTCCTCCTCCTCTTCAGGTTTCAGCAGGAATATTGGCTTTTCTCTCTATCCATAATAAAGATAATATCCAATTTTAAAAATAAATAAGACCAATAGTGTTTAATCGTTTAGTATTAAAAAATAATCATATTTTTCTGTGAATAAAGTGTTTCACAGTAAAGGAACAATCGTAAAACCAGAAGAAACTTAACAGTAACAAACTGCAGATTGAAACAGATTATATCACTGTAAATAATAAATTACAAATAGCGAGGCTAAAGTATATTCCTGATACCTAGCGTCATACACGCCATTGTAATGTGCTCTACCATATCACACTATTACATTAACGATTAACGATGTTTTGTAGCCATAATGGCGTCCATTTTTTTCATCACTCTTCAAATTCACAGAACATTTTTAGTCCTATTAAATATTCATTTACTCGAGTAATCAATTGTCAAAAGATATGTGCAGGCTAAGTATGCAGAGCACAATTGGAAATGAAAATAATTTTCCAGCCAACAAGTTTTATAGAATAGAACATTCTCATAAAAACAATATTCCCTATAGTCCTGCTATACTGACCAATATATATAACAATACTGGCCAGCACTAACCTGAATTGATCCTGTTTCATTTTGCAGTGCCCAGTGTCTCTTTAACTAAACAGCAGATAGACTGTTCAGCGTTGGTCACCTTTAGTGGTCTCTTTTGATTCAGTCCAGATGTTTTGATCTGAAGTGTGGTGATCTTTGGCTTCTTTCTCTGTTTGACTCTCTCCGGCCCCTTTGTGTACGCTGTGTGTGAGTCATACACACTGAAAGTTGAGTTCCCAACCCACAAACTTTCTGTGACCCTGCAACCAATCAACAAAACGTTTCCCTATTACATCATTGTGCCCAGGTCTCCCAAGACATCATGCTATTTGCTTATACCATGATATGTAGAGTGTCCCTGATCTGACTCTTGCCTGGTAAAAGTATATGCAGCAAGGCAGCAGACTCTATTTACTCTGCCTGTAGTTCTAGCCGTGTGAGAGCTGTTTTTAGTCATGGCCTGTTAATAAGTAGCCAGACCCAATTCTCATGGCTGACAAGTGATACTATTAAGATGCTATTAATAATTAGACAGCTTATGGCACACTATGCTATAACTGGGACACATCTTTGAACTGAGCTATTATAGGGCTCATATCCCTGTTTCTTTTCCATATTTTTACATTTATGAGGTTTTGTGTACTAGAACGGTAAGTTATATTACTCATTACCACTAGTCAAATGTTACTCCAATACAAGTAAAAGTAATTCAGTCAAACTTCACTTAAGTAAAAGTACTGAAGTACTTACTCCCAAAAATAAAAGTATTACTTATAATACCTAATGCATCTAACTTGCTTGTAGAAGACGTAACATAAGGAATAAGGTAGAATGTTAGACAGCGAGTTTTTTAATGTTGTATTATAGTTTGTTTAGGCAAACATGGCCCACATTTAAAATGATACACATTTTTTTTCTCTAAACATAAACATCGAGTCTAAAAATGGCCATAGATGCGGGCAGGTAGGCTCAAATTTTTTTGTGGCAATGCCAAGTCTTTAGTCCCAAGTCCAAGTCTATGGGGTGCTGTTTATTTAGAGGGGTAAATTGTTCATAATTTAGCGCAATTGTTACACATTTAGATCTAAATGTATTTTAAATGAAATGTTACGCTCTAAATCTAAATGTTGCACTTTTACAAACAGTGTGTTACGGATCGCTCCGCAGGAGGGAAAGGGAGAACGCACTCGGCTGGTGATACTGGTGAAACTTTGTTTCAAGGTTTAACAACAACACAACACACATTCACATATACACACACTGGACCCGTGCACCTCAAATGAACAAAAGAACAAAACTTTTGCTGTGACCTCTCACGTCGAGCCGGGGGGAAGCAACCAAAGGTCAAGGGAGAACAGGAGGAACACAGGTCTGCAATGCAAAGAGATGTGTGTTAGTAATGATACAAGGTAATACCTCTCTAGGGATTCAACCTGAGAGGATGCACAAGCAAGCAAGTTAGGATACAAGACTAGCAAGCCTTCCTACTAGCAAGCCTTCCTACAAACTAGATCCCTGACACCTAGACCTCTAACAGAGCTGGTGCAGGCGAAAGGTTTACACAAACTAACAAGCCTTCCTACAAACTAGATCACTGCCACCAAGATCTCTAACTGAGTTGGGGCAGGTGAAGGGTTTACACAAACAAGCTAACAAACGAGATCGCTGTCACCCAGATCTCTAACAGTGCTGGTGCAGGGACAAGATACAAGGGATATTAGAGCAAGACTGACTCGTTGAGAGACGGGATCGGCCGGCTTAAATAAGAGGGATAAACTAGACGCAGGTGAGACGCGGGGAAATGAGGAGCAGGTGAGAGCAATAGGAGGGGAGTGTTAAAAACTGAGGAGACACACTAGGAAGGGAGCAAGGGGACCTGCAAAGTGTGGACAAAAGTAAAGGAACGAATAGAGAGGAAGGAGGGAAACCTAATATTCAGGGGAGAACGGGACAGACGAGACGGGGACTCGGATGAGGCACCCGTCACACAGTGTCTCTAAATGTGGCATTTTTTAGCTCTAAATGTTTAGAGGATATGCTAATTAGCCACGTCCCATGATTACAATTGGCTGTTGCTTAGAAGGGGCTGAATGCGTGCTGTCAACAACATGCAGGATTTGTCTTAAATGGTCTTAAATATAAATGTTAAATATGAAAAATATATCTCGCACTCTAAACATCTTTCCAATGACCCTTCCTTTAACATAATTCATCTCTGGCGATCCAGAGTTATTATCCGAACATCTTTCACCACGACAAAATAATGGGACACTGGGGCAAATAATTAGTCCAAATTATGGTAAAGGAGGTGTTGTTGGAAAGAGTGTGAGATACAAATTACTACTTTCATGATATGAACTTTGCTCATGAGTTATGACTAATGAGCTTGATAGAAATTGTAGTAAAGTGAGAAGTACGATTTAGTCTTTCAAATGTAGTGAATTTAAAGATTCCAAAAAAGAAAAGACCACTCAAGTGAAGTACAGATACTCAAAAACTGTACTTAAGTACAGCAGTCAAGTAAATGTACTTTGTTACTGTTCACCTCTGGCCAGAACCATAATTAATGTCTTCATTTTTCCTATGTCTCTCTATTCATGAGAAACTAAGGCTGTTTTGCTTTAAGCTGTTTTTGCATTAAGATCAGTATGTGACCTCAGTTCTGACTGTGTACCCTCCTCGTTCAAAAGATTGAATGGGTTAGAACAGTCACTCCAAAGGTTATGGCTGGAGATTTGTAGAAGATGGTAGCATTTTGGAGTCTGCCAAGGCTCTAAGGCTCCAAGTCAACCAGTCAAAACTACAATTAGATGCCACCTCCATGCCAGCAAACTATGGCAGGCATGCCAGAGGGAAGTGCACATCCTCCAGGCTCTGTGGTTTTTAGGCTATGTTGAGGAGAAATCAGGCTGATGAGTCCAACTTTATTAGTGGCCCAGCTACCCACAGATTCACATACTTACAAAGATGCCGTATTTTGATAAATCGAACGGCTCTTTCTGCCTTATTATTTATTGTCATTAAATGTAGCCCAGATACATGAGATACTGACTGATAGTGAATAATGACCCAAAGCTCAAAACCCTCCAAATGCTTCACTCTCAGCTTTTATCTGGACTTTCTCATCATCATTAGAGCAAATCTCATTATGTTTCAGAGACAGATGGCAGTATCAGTCTGCATGGCTTTCTCCTTTTTAGTCCGTTTAAGAATCAGCAAGAAAAACACAGACAATTTAATCTCACTTAACCTCTAAGGTTTCTGGGATCTTAAGCTTTCATCCTGTTCTGGAGCATCTGTGGTTCTTTTCAAACTGAGCTGTCTGTCCATATGCATGAAGCCAAATCAAATTAGGTTGAGGCCAAGCAGACAGTACTGACCTGGCTCTATTTAACACAGCATCAGATTTAACTACACAAACATGCTTTTTTTTAAATAACACATAGCACTGCCAGTTAGAATGACTGATGGAAGTGTTTCCATAGTTTGTGAAGATTTTTGATGATATCTTGTTCTAATGCATTCTTTCCTCATGCATACTTGTTACTGTGTGTACAGGATCAGTGTTTGTGTACAGTGGCATTATTGGAACAAAAGCTCATTGATGTTCTAATAGCTCTGGGCAGTATTGGAGACAGAGGCCAATGTAAGTAGTTGATGTTATGTAAATGTTTTCAGTAGAACTGCAGAAGCCACATAATCTGTAAATTCAGGGATGTGCAGTTCTTTGTCGTTTCACAAATTGATTCCATTCATAATGATGATCCCATGCTCATTTTTTTATTTTTTTCACTATATTTTGAACACAAAAATTAAAAAAAAGTTTATTATTGTTCTACATTCTGATTGAGGTGGGAGATGTTGAATCTGTTGAAAAATAAATACTTCTGTGTCATTTCAAAGCTGTAAGAACTATGGATGTGACTGGGTGTTCAAATGAGTACACTGTTAACTGTTCAACATGCCGGTGTTTTTATAATCAGAATCATATTTATCTTTAACTATTGTTGTAATGTTCCTATTTTATTATTAACTATTCAGTTTGACTGTTAAAACCCCTAATGGGAAATGATCATGTCTGAGCAAGCTCTTTCATTGCTTAGGCTTTCAAGTATGAGTGTGAAGTCTTAATGTGTAAAGTGTACATAATTTATGAGCGAAACAGGAATCAACCAGTCAGATCTTGATTTCCAATTCAGAGAAGAAAAGCATCACTTTAGGGCTTCCAGAAGTCCTGCATGTTAAGTTTCTGCCAGAGGGGAAAACGGTTCTAATATCTTACTTAAATCTAATAGAGCCACTGTCTGTTGTTTTTTTTTGTTTGTTTGTTTTTTTTCCAAAGACTATTCTCATCATCACCCAACCATGTACCCGTTGTCTGATCTTATTAGCCCAGCTGAGTCACACTTGGTTGTTCAGAATCCATACTGCTAGTAAGAATTATTTGCTATAATTATCCAATTATTACTCTATGTCGCCTGTAATCTAAAAATCTGCAGATACTAAACACTTTAGCCTTCACTGCTGTTGCTGTAAGCTTTAGCAGCATCTAACTTGAAGCTTGAGGATCCCTCTTCAGCACGTGTGTGTGTCTGTGTGTCTGTGTGTCTGTGTGTCTGTGTGTCTGTGTGTCTGTGTGTCTGTGTGTCTGTGTGTCTGTGTGTCTGTTTGTCTGTGTGAGTGAGTGTGTGTGTGCGGGCCAGTATAGATTTTTAGGAGAGTTGTTTCTTTTTGTCCATTAAAAGCATTGTCTGTGTGTGTGTGTGCATGTGTGTTTGTGTGCTCCTGTTCACAAGTGTCAGGCACAAAACTGGAACAGGGCCATTAGGAACCGTGACTGTGGTCACAGTAAAATGAGACAGACAGGAATGGAAATACAAATGCTTGGACTCTCCATAGGACGTGCAGAATTTCAGGTGGTTTCCGAGCTTGAATTACGAAGAGCAGCATTTGGGTGGAGCTGCTTTTACAAAAGGAAGTAAACATTCGTTTTGGACGGACACTTGATCGTAGAACGAATCATGTAAGCCTATCAGTTAGACATCAAGCACTTTCTCTGAGAAGTATGAACACTGCAGTTATGTATCTTTTAGAAGTTAATGCATAATTTAGGACTTCTCGTATTGGTTATTGTTACATTAAATTGGTTATATTGGCTGTAATGGTTATGATAATATTATAGTGGTCCTATTACACTGATGGCAGGGATGCAGCTCCACTCCCTGTATTATTGTAAGTGTGTGGGTTTGAGACTGTTGTAGTGCCTTCCTGACAGAAGGATTATGGTAAATGAGAGTGTGATTTTTTTCTAGCTGAAACTTGCATCAGAAATACACATTAAGTCTAGCTTATACCCTTAGGCTGCCTTCCACCAGGTTTCTCTCTCTCTCTCACACACACACACACACACACACACACACACACACACACACACACAAACAAAAAATGCCAAACAGAACTTGCTTGCA
>JBBKCR010000002.1:13576906-13590313 GCA_037577295.1 Ladigesia roloffi | reverse complement strand
CAGAGAGAGTGACAGAGAGAGTGACAGAGAGAGTGACAGAGAGAGTGACAGAGAGAGTGACAGAGAGAGTGACAGAGTGACATGGCCATTCTCTATTGTTGTATCATGTTATGGATTATTCTTGGG
The DNA here is from genome assembly GCA_037577295.1 of Ladigesia roloffi. Lineage (NCBI taxonomy): Eukaryota > Metazoa > Chordata > Actinopteri > Characiformes > Alestidae > Ladigesia > Ladigesia roloffi. The sequence continues at coordinate 13,590,187 of JBBKCR010000002.1, read as the reverse complement.
TTTTGTCCTCTCCTGCTGAGACCAAACAATGCAGAGTGTCCCTTGCCCCTCCGCCTGAACTTTTGGTCACAGGCAGACCTGGGAGTGGTCATAGGATGCAATAATATTTCATATTTTGTCCTGGAAATCTCAACCAGCTGGACTTTTATTCATTATCCTTATTAACCTATCACTGTCACCATCTGTCTTGCTGTCATATCTTCCATAACAAACTAGCTTTTGTGCTGAAAAAACAATGGTATGGTAGAACTAAGTGAACAATGGGGACATAAAATATTTTTCATCCCTAACTTGTCCATTATTATACCAGGGTGGGGGTGAAAGGTTAATGCTTTTGAAAAGTTCTTTGTTAAGTCACTGTTTAGGTATTTGGAGCAGGGTGTGTGTTTTTCCAATATAAAGCCTTTTTCTGTGAAGTCTCTTCTGTGCTGTTCTGGCAGTCTGTAATGAACTCCTTTTTTTGTTTTCTCTCCCGCAGCTGTGCACCCTGCGCCGACAGATCCGCACTGTGTTTCCCTCAGTCCCGGAGAACGCTCAAAGAGAGGCACACAGCCTGTTTGTGCAGGAGGTGAGAGAGCAGATGAGAAGAACCACATTTCACTATTACCACAAGCCTCAACACACTTTTGTCTGCACTGAGTGGCAAACAGGTTGTTAATTCACCAGCCCTGCCAATATTCTTAATGCTCAGGTAGTTTGAATCAGACACACCAACACAGAGTCCAAGACTTCCAAGGTTTATAGGATGAACTTTGGCCAAAGATGAAGCTTACATCTCACAAACACGGTCATGTCACTCTCACAATGAACAGTATAACAGCAAAGTTCACTCTGTTCCAGATACACCCACCTGAAATGAATTTTAGCCTGAACCCATATTTAGGTGACTTAAGTATAATAATGTGCTAATCTTCAGTAGACATATCAGTATAAACTGCTTTCATATAATCAGCAAATACCTGTGTTCCAGTGCTGAGTTTTAATCCTTGAAAAGCCTAATACAAGATTAAGACCAAACAGTGGAACATCCTGGTTTAAAAAAGGGGGCTTTTCTTTCATCTTTGACTCTCTGCCCTAGCAATCAGATTGGACCAAGAGCAAAGGCTTCCCTGCATGAACGAATCCCTTTTAGAATTTTTTTTCCACAGCCAGGATGACTTTAGAAGCTCTGGCTCAAAACAGCAGTGTTTTGGGTTCACTCTTCTGTTATCATGGGATACAATTACTCTAACAATCATGTATTGTCCTTGTCATAGTGTATCAAGACCTACAAATCAGACTGGCACGTTGTCAACTACAAGTATGAAGATTATTCTGGTGACTTCCGTCAGCTTCCCAAGTAAGACACGCAGGCTTCATGTTTCAGCTGGATCCCTATCCATAGCTCCTACTTGAGACGAGACTTAAGCAACCTATATTTCAGACAAGTTACAACAAGTTAGAGAATGAATATATATAGCCATGGATTTAGGTTAGCAGCTCTACAGCTTTGATTGCATGTGTGTGCGTGTGTAATTTTGAAAACACGTCAGCTCTTGGAAAGTTGGTGGCGTGACACTGTGAGAAGGAAATGTGTATTTTGTAGAACCTCGCAGTAACAATGGAACAATCCATGAGTTCATCAGTTCCCATAGTGACATGCAAGAACTTCTCAGACTTTTAATTTAAATTCCACATTTACTGGGTAACACTAATACTTCAAGAAACAAAATGAGTTCAGTGGAAGCCAATCGGCTTATTAAATTCGGTGACAGAGCAGTGAGGCGTGCTGTGCTTTCTGGCAGGGTGACTTTTGGAGCTTAATCCATGCTTTATCAGATATGGAGGGTGTTTCTTATGCCAGTACTCTAATGTGCATTGATATCTTTGTTTGTCTGTGTTTGGGCTTTAAACAGTAAAGTGTCCAGACCTGATAAGCTGGCTGTTCATGTGTTCGAGGTGGATGAGGACGTGGATAAAGATGAGGTGAGTGGATCAGACTCTACTCCTTAGTGTAGTGTTCTAGACAGTAGTAATTATGTACCACTACCATGCTACAAACTAACACACACACTATGTTAGTGATCACCAACCTTCCTCTTGGAGAGCTACTGCTCTTGCATATTTAGCTTTAACCTGCATCTAACATGCTGCCCCTTCCATCTTACCTTATATTCCAGTCAGCCAGGGACTTATGAAGACATTCATTAGCTAGGAGAGCTGTTGCAATTGTGGCTAAAACTCGACTTTTCAGGAAAGTAGATCTCCAGAACCAGGGTTGGTGACCTCCCTAACAAGGGGGAATGCATCTTTCCTCATCGCCCCCCCACAAACCAGTCCGCTGGTTGTGGCTCAGGGATTTGCATTGCTGGTAAAGTGTATCTTCTTTGTCCAATCCAGATCTTTTTGGCAGTTTTATTCTTTTCTGTTCCAGGTAGAAGTTTGGCAACACTGGGTCATAACCAGGCCAAGATTCAGAATGTCTAACTCTTGGATATATAAAGCTTTTGTTTGCCTTCACTGATAATGAAACTAAAGACACATCTGCGGAGGGCTACCGCTATGCTCTCCAGCAGAAACTGGACCTCCATCAAGCCTCCCCTCCTCTGCAGATGCATTGGAGAAATGATCTCCCACATGCAGTTTGACCACTAGGTCGGGTCTCTCCATGAATAGTCCAGCAGCTTTAGCCTGACCGGAGTTAGAGAAGGGTATCTAATGGCCAGCCATCACGGCTCCTGCTGCCCCGTGCCTTCCAAGAACTTTTTTGCTCTCGGAACCCAGCACACACACGGCGTATCCTGTTTCTCTAATCAACTCCACCAAAAAACTAATTTGGCCATTCTGGACTAGCCCTCCGGCTGTTTTAACTCTAGTTTTATATGTAATGTGTATGTATGTGAAATATGAAATGTAATTACTTGCCATAGGGTGCTGAATTCTGGCACTTACACCAACGCCTTAATTGAGCTTCCTGTGGAGTTGTGGACCAAAACTTCATCCAGCCACTCTTAAGCATTGGCTCTGGTTTAGTTCTGTTACTCATTTGTTTGGCTGTGAGTAAGAAGAGTGTGTCTGCACAGTTAGAAAATGTTAGCTGCCATTTATACAAAGCACATTCTAAAGGGTTACAGACTGTCCTGACATCAAGTAATGCCTGCCATCTTGTGATTTCAGAGTCATTTATTTATTTGTTATGGTCTCCTGGCACTGAATAAAGTGTCTTCCATGATTGACTTAACAGCCAAATGAAGAGTGATGTAATTTTAAGTACTCCAGAAGTTACAATCAACCTTCACAGGCAATCAGTTTTTGAATCATGTTGAAATGTTTAACTGACAGCTCCTTTTACACATGTGCGCCAATTCCTGAGATTAATCACTGCAGGCTAATTCACGCACGGCCAAGCCGTCTGACTGGGACGTCTTATAAATGTTGCTTGCACTAAATATGTCTCTGATTATGATGCTGATTTCTTTCAGTTCAATCCTTAAAAGAGCACCAGATGACCTCAGAAGATAAGCTCTAAAAACTACAGTGACTGTTTATGATATTGTTGCATGGATACAGCTCCTCTGAGGCCTAGGGGTTCACTGAGAGTGTGGTCATAATTTTGCCAGTAATTTTGAGAGTAGTGGTGCATGATATTGAGTGTTTGAGTTTGGATTTGATAAATGGAAGCATGTCTATAGAGTTTCCAGATTTTGCTTCAGTTTGAATGCTGAAAATATCCAAGGTTTTGGCCAGACCATTTGAAGACTTTTGTGGAATATATGAAAAATATTGTTCAGAGTGCACTCGGCCGTTTAGTGTCTGCAAATGTCGGGAACACAAGCTGATATTTATTTATTTTTTGGCATACACATTAAAATTGTTTTAATGTGAATAGATTTATTGGGAGTTTATTTAAAGAACTCCCCTTCAGCACCATAATCAAAGAGATGTCTGTCCATTTTCCAGAATTTCGCAAACATCTCTTAATCTTTCCCAGATAAGACTTTATTGGTGGTCTGTACATGCATATTTTGTGGTGAGTCTTCCATCTCTCTTCATGCTGACTTCTTGAGCTTAGAAAGGTGGTAGATAAGGTTTTGGCAGCGGTGGCTATAGAAATGTTTCGTAATAGTGTAATTGAAGACAAACATTTTTAGCCCCAGTTACTGTCTTTGGTGTGAAAGTGCTCAGTAATTAATAATAGAATACTACATAATACAATTAAAACACTTTTACATTTCTAAAGTTGGGATAACTCTTAATAAATATATAAGTTCTCTTATCCCAGAATCCACTGATCTGTTCTGTCAGAGATGATGTTGATATGTTCTATTCTGCGGTGCGTATTCTGTGTTTTGTGCAGTTAAAGCTGTAGATATAATCCCGCTGTTTGTGAGATGGCTCTCTCTGATGTGCTTTCACATATCCAGTACGGTGGTTTGTTTACATTTATCTGGGTTTCTTCTTGTCTCCGTTTTTTCTGGAGAGGAGTTTGGGATCTGGATTCCTTTCTCAATGACTCCCTGTTCTCTTAACGTTTACTTTAGCTGCAGGATCAAACAGAAGAGAACTGGAGCCACATCACAAAACTCATTTTTCTCTCTGTGTGTATATAGGACACAGCCTCCTTAGGTTCTCAGAAGGGAGGAATCAGCAGGCAAGGTTGGCTCTACAAAGGCAACATGAACAGTGCCATCAGTGTCACTATGAGGGTGAGACACCATCCAATGTTTTAATTACACAATCCGTCTATCAACACTCAAAGCTGTCCACTAAAACTACTGTTCACAATGTGGATATACATCAAGCGATGCTTGGTAAATAAAAGATGTTACACTCCACTTAATCTTTGCTACTCAATTATCCAGACATCCCAATGTTAGAGTTACCAAAAAATGAGTCTCATCCTACTTCATTGAACCAGCCCTTTGGAACAATGTTCATTGGTGGAAGTGGCATCTTTGTCCTTGTTTATAATCACAGGATTATGAAGGAACAGTTTTACAAGGCCAAATATAATATATGCATCATGGCCGTATGTGTTCAGAATGGCTTGATCTACTATGGTTTCCTATTCTCTCCCTTCTATCCTGAATGAAATTTTGCTTCCACCCTTTGGCTTTCGCCCAGTGATGCAAATGTAAAGTGTAAGGTATACATTTAAAGTGACAAATTGGCATAAATGAACACACCACAGCACACAGTAGGGAACCATTCAGGATTTCATTTATGTATAGCAGCACATACACTCTTTCTTCAACAGATTTGGCCGACAACAGATCTTAGGACTGCTTCATATACACATATTTTTGTCATCAATGATCCTCAGTATTATTTAATGCTATAGACGTTGGTATTGTCTGTCCTGTGAATTTTCCTCTGGTTCTCTTAATCTCTTTATCTCATAATTAATCACAATAACTCAAAGTATCTTATGTTTATCTTCTGTTTCAGTCATTCAAAAGAAGATATTTCCACCTCACACAGTTAGGAGATGGCTCCTACAACCTCAACTTCTACAAGGATGAGAAGATTTCCAAGGAGCCCAAAGGAACCATCTTCCTGGATTCCTGCATGGGCGTGGTTCAGGTACTACATCCACAGGACAGGGATTATCAGAGGTTCAGTATATGCATATTCAGTATGGACAAACATCTCAAATCACAAATAATGTAGTAGGGAATTGTATCTTCGATACACTGTCAGCTTCCCTCTTTTCTTTAGAGAGAGGTCAAGTATGAGGGATGTCTGGTAGGTAGGTTGTAAATACCAACCTGTTAATAAAGGAACTAGATAACTATAGATGATCAAAAGAGTAAGGTACTGCATTGCATTAACCTTTGAATTGAATTTTTAAAAATCTCGTACAGCATTCTGGTAGTAAATGAGTATTTTACTGACCACACCAGCTGGAAATGTTATCGTAAGCCTGACCTAATGATCTTACCATATTGTGCCACATCTGCTCCTTGAGTATCCGCTTATCAGAGACTCTTATGCTATCCTTTTCCCTTGTTGAACTCCTCAGTGGCTAAAAACTGACTATACCTTCAGTTTTTTGCTTTATTTATCTGTCTTTTCTGTCTTTCTCTGGAGTTATGGCTCACTGTCCAGTGCTTCTGAGATAAGTAGCGTTTGTTATCCAGAAATATTAATCCAACATCAGGCGTTTGTGGTTGAATGCATTCATATCCTCTCAGCATTGGTCCAGCCTTTAATGTAAAAGCTTCCTAGAAGAGAAGAAACTGTCACTGCAATAAAAGGAGGACAAACTCTCTAATACCCTTAATTCAGAAGAAATATTGGCCAAACCATGTGTTTATTAACATTAAGGATAACAAATAGCAAATATTGGATTGAGAGATAGAATGGAATACCTTACACCTTTCTGTCTCAAAACTGTTAAAATCCTCTAGAATTGTAGCCTAGTATGATTTTTCTCAAAAAATGTAGTGTTAATCACGAGCTCAGAATGTATAATTACATTGACCTGAATGTTCAGGCAAGTTGGCTTTGAACCAAATTGTTGAATGGATGTTTTTAATATAAGCAAAATGCGTTGGATCATGAAAAGAGTCAACCAAATGGCATAATAAAAACAGACTGAAAATAATTATCCTGTATCCTGGAGCTCCATACATAGGAAGCATTGTCTGGATGCTAATGAGCCAAACTATCTTGAGCATGTCCTTCTATTGTGCTGTGTTTTTTGAAGCACTCCCCATCACTAATGCAAGACTGATTAGCTAACTGCTGGGGCAGGTTGTACTCTGCTGGATTTAACTCCCTCACAGTGGAATGCTTTCTAAAACAATAAACATGTTGGGAAAGCTCCTGCCAGGTCAGTGAAGGACAACAGCCTGGTTATGTTGTGTGTACGAGACCTGTCTGAGAGGAATGTAAAACTACACATGGATATTTCTAAACCTTCACGTGAGTGGGGTTCAAGGCAACATAAATAGGAAAACAGCTATTCATCGACAGAGTTATGGACATGCAGAGATGAGTCCAAACATCATGTGCGTTAGCCTGATTAGAGTATTCACTGGGCCATAAGTCCAATACAGAACATAATGGGAGTTTAAAGCCTTAATCATTATACACTTATCTCAAATCGTTGTTTCTAAAAGTATTTTACCAAAACAGTAAGTCAAAGTGCTGAAAACCACAAATACATGTGTATTTGATAATATGCCTAATAACTTAATGAGTGTGTGGTGTTTTAGATATTTAGCAACAACAATATTAATTCATAGGGTTTAATTTTCTATTATTTACATCAGCCTAGTAGCTTTAGTGCAACACTAAACTTTGAACATAAAACATGTCTTGACTAATTGGCTACATTTCTGGTATAATAAAATTCATTTCTCTCTAAACGATCACCTTAAGTGAGAAGTGGTTAAAGAGGTTTTGCAGATGAACTAGCTAAGCCATAAGAGCTTTAAGGATGCCATGAAGAGGTCTTGTGCTAATCTTCGGCTCAGTCAGATGCCATAACATTCCTTTTCTTCAGCATTTTATTCTAGCCCTTTAACAGTTTTTAGCCACTTCCCTTTAAGACCCCTTAGCTGGGGTCTCTTGTCATGGTGTTGCTCTTTAGTCCTCCATATGGAAACACTTTCACCTGATTTCCTCTGTACTGTTTTGTCTCATTGGGACACAGTCTGAAATTCTACTGAAACCTGGAAAATATTTAATATTTAATATATTTAGTTTCTATATATGTGTGCGTGCATGCGTGTGCGCGTGAGAGACTGTGTATAATAAGTGGATAGGAATTGTATTTCATTGCTATTTCTTTTAACGTAGATACACGGAATGATAAACTGCGGTTATGACCTCCTTGTGTGCGTGTGAGTGTGTGTTGGTGTTGGATTCTGAATGAGAACTCTCTCTATTTTAGCTGCTTTATTCTCAGTCAGAGCCTTGTGTTTACACTGTAAATTTCACTGATAAATTCGCTTCAGAATAAAATCTCCCCACACACTTTTTCTCTTTGTCCATTTTGGAGAAGGCTACTGACAATCCTCCAATCCAGGCTTCCCTCCCTCAATCAAAACAATAAGTTTGGCCAGTCACACTTTGTTCAGATTTGAAAAACCTGTAAAGTTTGTATAATATTCAAGAAAGTGTAATTCTTGATTGCTTCACTTGTTGACCTGTCCCAGTCAGGAAAATATAGATTTCAATAATTATTTTGTTAATTTATTGCACCTATTTAAGTTTAAAGTGGCCAAATCTTTAAGCATATATAAATGTATTCCATCTTTTATTCCAACAGAGGCAGCCATTTCACTTTGTTTTATAAATGTATGAGAGTAAAATATTACGTAATCATTGAGACTTCCAAGTTATAAGTAATTTTTTGCCATTTTTCTCTCTCTCCCTTTTGCTGTCATTTTCTCTGAATAGAATAATAAGGTGCGTCGTTTTGCGTTCGAGCTGAAGATGCAAGATAAGAGTGCGTATCTGCTGGCTGCAGATTCTGAGAGTGAGATGGAGGAGTGGATCAGCACACTCAATAAAATCCTACACAGCAGTTTTGAACTCGCCATGCAGGAAAAGAGGAATGGAGACCTACATGATGGTGAATGTGTGTTTTCATTATTAGACCACCCAGGAATCCACTATTCCTGACATGACCAGAGCAAGAGTTTCTACATTAACCAGCTAACAGACACACACACACAACTCCCATAAAATCACTGTACACACTCATGTGCCTGTTTAAAGGAGGGAGCTGTCACAGGCCTCTGGGCCTCCTCTCTGTTTTGCTGTATCACTGCTCAGTGGACTCCTTGGTTTGTTTTCCCTAGTTAAGAGGCCGCTGGTGGGATGTTCTGATGGAGTTTATCTATCATTAGCTGTGTTTTTTCTTCCTGTGGTCTGGATGTGTGCCATGTTAATTTGAGCTTTTCATTCCACCGCTCTGCAGATGACGAGCTGGGGAAGGCTGATACTTCTTCTGGAAGTATGGACGGCTTTCAGGTAGGTCGTGTTTGCCAAGAAAACAGGAACAGAACCCAAGAGAATAAACAGAGTCTGCTGATTTACACAAAGAATCCGAACAGTGCTGGTGAATTGAACAGAGGTTTTGCCTGTCTTCACTGCTGACAGTGTTATTGAATGGAGTTTAACAATGAATTGGGTCCTTACTGTGTTTTGTTATTGTGTTACAAATTTCTTGAATGTGCATCTTCACAGAGTGCCCGAGACATTGAGTCTAAAATGAGGAATGAGACTCGGCTGAAACTCTTCATTCTGGACCCAGACACACAGGTACAGAACAGATAAGGGGGGAAGCAGCTACAGCAGGACAGCATTTCCTGCAGTTACTTTTAGACACCACAAATGGTCTGTCTGTGAAGCAGTGTTGCTCTTTTCATACACTACTTTATATCTTTGTTTCTAAATGACAGTAGTTCTAAAAGAAGTTAAAGGTTAGACATAGACACACTAGCAAATGGTCCAGACCCCTCTTTCACAGCACGGTCTGCAAATTTCTCTTACATTCTCTTACATTCTACATTACATAATTAGTCTTTTTTTTTTATAAACAAAACATATTGAAATAGAAATGCGTTAAGCTACAGGGTGAAACTAACCAGATGACAAGTAATAATAAAGAAGGCAGTGTTTTTTCATTATTTTGATTGGTAGTGTACTGTACAGATACAAATGTCGATGTTTAAATACAGAAGTTGGACTTTTCTGGGATTGAGCCTGAGGTCAAACCATTTGAGGAGAAGTTTGGAAAACGAATTCTTGTGAGATGCAACGACCTGTCGTTCAACCTGCAGAGTTGCGTGGCAGAGAATGAAGAGGGACCAACAACCAATGTATGCAGAACTGTTATGTCAACATACATATTTAACAGCTTTGGTGACTTATTGACCTTTGGAATGACTGTGTATCCTTATTTGAGACTATCTGTGTTTTCGTATGAGACAGGTGGAGCCCTTTTTTGTCACGCTGTCTCTCTTCGACATTCAGAATAGTCGGAAAATATCTGCAGACTTTCATGTAGATCTGAATCATCCATCAGTCAGAGCGATGGTGCCAGGCTCTGGAGCTCAGACCATTAATGGAACCCCAGATGCAGCCCAACACACCACTAATGGTCTGCCAGAAAGCGCTCTGCAATATCCTCAACAGGTGGGGAGCATTATCATTCATGCACACATATATATGCACACAAGTCACTCATTCATCCTCGAACACAACATTTTCAAAGCCTACAGCAATTATTTGTGTACAAATATTAAAAGGAAAAAAACAAAATTCAAATTTTGCACAAGTATGTATGAACCTCTATATTTTTCACTGCGGTTGTGGTTTTTGGTCTTTGTGGTTTAAGCATGTCCCAGCAAATTGTTTTCAGTGTAAACAGAGCATTTAAACCCATCAGCCATAACCTCCTAATGTTGTCATTTTCCTGAACAGTTTGCACTGTGGCAGGGCAAGGTAAACTTTTGAAAGAGCCCAGTGCCATTAGTGAATACCTTCATACTTGCTCTGCAACAATAAGTGAATACTGGGCCACAAGATTTCCAATGGGACTTTCCCCGGAGCATCGCACTGCTTCTGCAATTGCCTCTTTTTTATTGTGTAACCTGGTACCATTTCTACCAATAATAATTGGTCCTTGGCTGTATTGCTGCTTCACTGTTTGATCATTTTACCAACCACTAATAACCATTGCTCAACGAGAACACCCAGCAATACCAGCAGTTTAAGAGATGCTCTGACGCAGTTATCTAGTCATCACTGTTCGGCCCTGGATAAAGTTACTTAGATCATTCTCCCTCCTTTACAGTATAATGGCCAAACTCGATTTTATGTTTCATGGTTGATTGGTATAAATGTGCATCTTTATTTCAATGTCTGACGGTGTTTTTAGAGCTGAATATATGAATTGGAGGAGAGAACAATGGTCTTAGACTCATTCTTCATTGAAAATATTTGTAAAAGTAGAGAATAGTTCACTGACGCTTTCAGTTGAAAAACTCATCAGTTGTTACTGTGTGTGTCTGTGTGTGTGTGTGTGTGTGTGTCTGTGTCTGTGTGTGTGTGTGTGGCATGTAGGGAGTGTTTTCTGTCATGTGTCCACACCCAGACATCTTCCTGGTGGCCAGAATTGAGAAGATTCTTCAGGGAGGTATAACTCATTGCGCAGAACCATACATGAAGAGCTCTGACTCCACCAAGGTATAGTGTGTGTCTTAAGTGTGTATCTAAGTATGTGTATATAGGGATTAAAAGAAGTCTAACTTTCCTGTTATTTACCACTGCTTTTGGTTGCTTTTTATAAAAAATTCCAATCATAATTGTTTTGAAAACTATAAAAAATAAAAACCTTATTTTGACAAAACTTTTTAGATATATTAAAGGGAATATAAAAAACCCATGAAAAGTGAAAATAGCTAGTTAGCTACTGCCTTGCCCACACTACAGGATTTCTGGCCTGATTCTGAACATTATAACAGACTTGTGTGTATTCTGTGGTACATTTTACAATAATTAAGTGTTTTGGGTTAATACCAATTTTAGGCAAGTGTAAAAAGAGAATGTTAACTTGGCATAACATGATTTATTTAGATGCACTCATGGAAACTAGCTTCATCATAGCAGTAGAGATAGGATAGATTTTATTCATCGCTCAGCTCTCTGTTGAGCTCGGCTCTTGATGATTGCTCATGTTTCACTCCTGACATCATCACCATTTCTTATGGGACAATCAGCGTCCCCCTTACATAACAGGATAAAGAGTCACACATATTATCAGTGGTGTTAATCAGCAATGCCATTTAAAATCTCTATTTGTATGAGAGGACTACACTCAAAAAGTCATAGAAACAGTGTGCAGGCACCTGGATTGCGATCTGGAACGAGTATATTGATTAATAATCACCACCGGATGTACTCAAGTAGCAGTTACTGAGCGTTTCATTGAGTAGAATTTACACGCCTGATATGGATCTAAAAAGCTAGATTAGTGTTAGTCAGGTTTTTCATGCTAGATTTTTTTTTTTACTAGATTATGTAAAAACGAACTAGCATGCTAGCTGTGTGTGTGTGTGTGTGTGTGTGTGTGTGTGTGTGTGTGTTTGTGTTTTTTTGTGTTTGGGGGGGTGGTTGTGTTTGTGGGTGTGTGTGTGTGTGTGTGTGTGTGTGTGTGTGTGTGTAAGTGAGTTGTAAATTCAAATCACTCTGCTTTCCTATTCCCTCCTGCTCTCTCCTCACTCAGGCCGCACAGAAGGTGCTGAAGAATGCTAAATTAGCATGCAGTAGGCTCGGCCAATACAGGATGCCATTTGCCTGGGCAGCCAGGTAGGAAATATGTCTATTGAACTGTCCTTCTGTGTGTGTGCTGTACAGATTCACTCCAGCACTTCTCAAGCTTTAGAAGTTGTGAGTCAGACACCACTCCAGTTTCAGACTGCTTATGTTCTATTCAGTCAAATGGAAAAGAGCTGGTCTGGTTTTTCATGGCAAAGAAAGCAGACAAGGTTTTATATATTTAGGTAACCTGAAACAATTCCTTGTTTTATAATAAATGTCTTCTGCTGAATCAAATTCATCCAACCATTCAGCCTTTTAATTGGTTTGTAATGGATTGTAGCAGTCAGAGATTGCCACAGTGTGTGTTTTTCTTTCCAACTGGACAGTTCAGATATACCTTCACAGGAAGGGGAGTCTGTGAGTGTGTTATCTACTCAAGTCTAATGGAAACAATGACATAACACCCCACTGGGAAACCTTTGTTCATTTTCCCTTCTTTCACTCCCCTTCTCTGTCTCTCCCTTTCTGTCTCTCTTTCAGGCCTCTGTTCAAGGACTCGTCTGGGACGCTGGATAAGTCAGCACGGTTTTCTGCGATCTATCGGCAGGACAGTAACAAGCTCTCCAATGAGGACGTGTTCAAACTGCTGGCGGATTTTAGAAAGTTAGTTTACCGTCCACTTTCCCACCCTTTTTGGCTGTGAGAGACACTTCCAGCCACTATACAGAATTACTTTGAGATACTAACTAAGATTTCAAACATTCTAAGATCTCATTCTCTGTGACATTATCAGCTTTTTAAACCAGGTTTGAGATGCCTTGCTGGCAGTGTAGGGATGTGGAGTATAATTTCCTGTTAGTGTGAACAGTTATGTCGCAGTGCTATTCTGAGTATATTGTGGATATGGTCAGTACTATCACTATGAAACACAATGTACTTAAAATAGTCTTAACTCTACCTTAATTTATGCACCAAACACCTTAATTTGAATTAAGTGCCCATTAATTTGTAAACTGTTCCCTT
>JBBKCR010000002.1:13556672-13576635 GCA_037577295.1 Ladigesia roloffi | reverse complement strand
CCTTACTTTCTTGGAAAATAAGGTAAAAATTAAGGTTATATTAAGGGGTAAAATTAAGGGGTTTGGTTTCGTAGTGTATGGTAAGTACTTCTAAAAAACTGACCAGCTCCTTGTTTAATTAAAAAGAATAATTATTGGTTTTAGTGCATTTCAATACAGAGCTGAATTTAAGCCATTTTTGATAGCCTTTTTTAAAAGTTACACTATTTTTTTATTTTTATTGTACTTTCCTATGTATGTCAGAAACAATAATGTTGCACCATGTAGTCGAGCCTTTCTTGGAACATTATATGTTTGTCATATTTATTGCCTTAATTGTTAAGTTGTTCATTTGATTGCTTATTTTGTCTGAAGTGCACAATATATGTTCCTATCGGATCAACAGACTGCAGTTATAGTTGGAGCTGACACTGAAGAGAGATGTGTTAATGTTTGACTGTGACTTCCTTATCGTTTTGGTGGCAAATCAAAACCCAAACAGCGAGTGTGCACACAGGCATAAAACTACCACAGAGGGAATATAATCTCATTGGATACTTTTCTATTGGACCTTTTTCAAGAATGTACACCGATTGTTACAAACAGCCCTGAAATAGGAGCAACATTGAAATTCTTGCCAAGCTGAAACACAAGGATATTTCTATTGAATAAAAATAAAATACTGCAGGCACATTTTTTATTATTCATATAATAATGCATTACAGTGCAGGCTAGCTTTCTTCTCCCATTTGCTCTGTATCTCTCTGTTCTTTCCTCTATTCCTGTCCATCTTCCTGTCCTTTACCATTGTCTACGACTCTGCTCTCTCTCTCTTCCAGGCAGGAGAAGATGGCTAAGCTGCCAGTGATTCTGGGGAATCTGGATGTCACTATTGACAGCGTAGCTCCAGATCTCCCTAGTGAGTCAAACTCCACTAAATAAAATCATGGATGTCCTTGGCTAATGATATTTGCTTTGCATTATTTTTATTATCTGCTAAATTTCTTCTAATTCCCTTTTACCATTCCATGTATGTGTGTAGACTGCATAACCTCCTCGTATCTGCCAGTGCGTCAGTTTGAGATCAGTGACTGGAACGCGATGATGTTTGAGGTTGAAGAGTTTGTACCATCTATAGCTAAATTCTCTCAGCCCTTCACCATCTATAACAACCATCTGTATGTGTACCCACGGCACCTCAAATATGACAACCAGAAAACCTTCACCAAGGTAAATAAAAGCTGTTCTAACTGAAGGGCTTAACTTAAGATAAACAAATAACCTACTAACTTAATCGAGGAATTTTGAGCCAAAACTGTAATCTTTGCCATTTCTAGGTTTATCTGAACATTATAATTTCTAGCTTTATCTGAACATTATTCGTGTCAAATGCTGGATTCTTAAAAGTGATTGTTTCTACAGGCCAGAAACCTTGCTGTGTGTGTGGAGTTCAGAGACTCTGATGAGGAGGACGCTCTCCCGATCAAGGCAAGACAGCCAATATAGTGTTCACACTTAACCAGTGTGCACATACATACAAACACTCTCTGTTTATTAATCTGTTTTTATGCCTAGACAATGATGAAACAATTTCTTTTAAATTTGTTTAAAAATATTTTATTTAACATTTGATGAATTTCTCCTGTAGTGTATATATGGCCGTCCAGGCGGACCTCTCTTCACAAAGAATGCCTTTGCTGCTGTACTGCATCATCAGCAAAATCCTGAGTTTTATGAAGAGGTAATACATTCAGACTTCTCATCAGAACAGCTACGATTCCCTCGGAGTGATGGTTACAAAACCCCCATAAATTAAAAAAATTGGCTCCGCTAAGACATGTATAGGTTCTGAAGTTTGATTCAGTTTTGTGCTGAAGCTACAAGCATAATGTAGGTGTTAATGTGGTTAATAATGCTATTTTTTGGTTTCTCTCAGTTTAAGATCGAGCTGCCAACTCAGCTGAATGAGAAACATCACCTACTGTTCACATTCTACCACATCAGCTGTGACAGCAACAGCAAAGCTAGCACTAAGAAGCGGGACCAGGTGGAGACACAGGGTATGCCAGGATACACACACACACACACACACACACACACACACACACACACACACACACACACACACATTCATTCTCTCAGGCTGTACTAGAGAGATAATCAGAATCAGAACAATTTGTTCTAGTGCAATCTCACTCTTGTGCCAGACAGGTTCAGGATTAGCATCGGCAGGGACATGCAAATGTAAGGGGGCACGGTGAATTAATGGCTTTTATCCAAATTAAGCACCTTGTGTGTTTTTGGGTCAGATTATTATTATTGTATTAAATCAGGTGGGGAGGCATGTTAATTTCTGAGAAGAGAAGAGACACCTTTATCAATTAGAATCCATAATATATATTGGATATCACTTTCTGAGCAACGGTTACATTTTTGTCATTTGTATATTTTTTAATACATATTTTGAAAATGCCTGTTACATTCTCTACAGTTTTCACACCAATAAAAGGCCACAAATATCTGGTCCACAAATTTTTTTTTTTCACATGACATGTACATGATGTGTAAAATGTATATCGGTGTATATGGCAGGAATCCAGGTGCATAGTAGGGGATTTTTTTGGTCGGATCCACTAGCATTCCCTAATAAGCTCTATCACTCTTGCTCCTTTGTCTTTGTGTGTGTGTAGTTGGCTACGCATGGCTCCCCTTACTAAAGGATGGCAGAGTGATCATGAATGAGCTACAGATTCCTGTGGCTGCAAACCTGCCTGCAGGCTACCTCAGCTGCCAGGATGGCAGCAGCAAGGTAAGCCCGCGCTGTGAAGGATTTTCATCCCGTGTTGTTGTACAGTAAAGAATATAAAAATACGCAAGTGTATAGCTGATAGCACAAATGACATTCTGAGGTGTATGTGTCTGTGTGTCTGTATGTGTGTGTGTGCATGTAGCAGCACACAGGGCCTGAAGTGAAGTGGGTTGACGGAGGAAAACAACTCTTTAAAGTCTCCACACACCTGGTCTCCACTGTCTACACACAGGTAGAGTTTTATCAGAGATGCAAGGCTTCCTGTTTCCTGTTTACTCTTAACACTAATCACCAAGATCTGTTAAATGCTGTTTGTACAGCGAAAAAGAGAAAATCTTCAAATGAAATTTTAAAAAAGTAAGAGCCTTCAAATATTTGGACAGTGTGGCTCGGATGCAGAGCTTGTACAGCCGTGTTGTTCGCTTTATGAAACTTTTTGTGGAACCTTCAAAAGCAGAAATGGCTTTTTCAGTGCATGGTACTGCTGGAAAGAATGTACAGGATGAAAAGAAAGGGGCATATTGTGTGCTGTCCTTCACAGCAATAAATATATTTTTTAATTTTGTGCTCATACGCCTGCCTTTATATAAACATTCAGACTCATGAAATATCTTTAGTTAGAGAGGCAGGAACAACAATCAAATACATAGTATTAAAATCTGAGTGATGTTAGACTATGAACATAGGCGCTTTTTCTGATCTTTGTTTGCACACATTTAGATCCAATCACAATACAGAATTGACTTTATCAGGATCTAGATAGCTAGAGCTAAAAGCATTACAATACCAAAAGTAGTTAAATATAAGTGTGCGGGTTCAATATGCATTGAGAACTTGTGTAGTCAGGGCGTATTTCTGTATGTTTATGTGTCTGAAAACAACCGGTGTGACTTGAGGTTTCTTTATGTCTGTGATGTAAGTTTGATTCTTTTTTAAAGGTATATTTTCCTTCCTTCCATTTAGGATCAACATTTACACAATTTTTTCCACCACTGTGAAAGCAGCATATCTACACTCCAGCACACTGGAGGAGAACTGGTCAAATACCTGAAAGTATGATCACAAATTTGTGTTATAAGCACCAGTACAAAGCTTTCTCTCTCTCTCTCTCTCTCTCTCTGTTTCTGTTTCTCTCTCTCTGTCTCTCTTTATTTTCCTTCTCTTCCCCCCCAAACCTTCTCCCTCCACCCCCTATATTACCTGAACCATTTATTTAAGTAGTTGTGCGTGTGTTTCCTCAGGATGTTTGTGCAGTTTAATACCACTTTTCTAGTGTGCTCTGGGCACTGTGTCTCTGGAGTGGATGTGTAAACAGGCCATCCCTCTCTGATAACAGAACAGTGACCTCTCACACAGTCATTGTTAGGGGTCCCCCACCCAGGACCTGCTGGGAGTGGGGCTTTTCCACCACAGCACAGAGGTGCCCAGATCTACTAGCTGTTAAGAGAATGTCAGGGAAATATTAAATCATCATGTGGGATGGAGAGCCTGCCAGTTTTTAGAGAACTGACTTCCATTTTTTTCAGGTCCATTTAATCTGGCAGATCAAAATCATAATAATTTATTCTCTTGGGCACATTTCAATCTGTTGTAAAAAAAAAATTATAACATTTGGAAAGCTGAGTTTGATCAGGAGATTAATATCACGCTGCATTACTGATGTCTGCAGTCAGGTGCTCTCATGTTTGCTCTTTTTACACAGCTCTGTTAGCCTGGAAATTTAGATAACTGGATTTTTCTCCACCTGGATTTTAAACCTATTTTGAATTTTTGCTTGAATACAAATACTTTCCCCCCCTCAGCACACCCCTTATATACTCCATGTTAAGTGAAACATGGATAGATGGCGAACCTTGATCATGAAACTAAACTAGCCTGTATCTGCCCCTCCAGAGTCTGCATGCAATGGAGGCTCATGTGATGATAAACTTCCTCCCTACGATCCTGAACCAGCTGTTCCGCGTGCTCACCAGCGCAGCACAAGAAGATGTGGCTGTCAACGTCACCAGGTCAGTACTAACCTGTTTACACAAGGAACTAAGTTAGTATACATTATATTGCTGCCATGAAACATTCTCTACTCTCCAAAATACGGACTGTAACGGCTAAAAATGTAAAGGGGCTTGCAAATAGTTTCAAAGATTTCCTTTGAAAACAACATTTTATGAATCTCAAGAGCATGGAAAATGAGATTAATGTAAAAAGAAATCTAACACATTATATGACCATAACATTTTGAGAATTCATCTTCTCTTTTCTTCTTTCTCAGAGTGATGGTCCATGTTGTAGCGCAGTGCCATGAGGAAGGCTTGGAACATTATCTCCGCTCTTATGTCAAGGTTAGCTCCATCGGCATCTCCAGCAGTGTAGTGCTGAGATTGAGGTGTTTCTGACTACATCTGTTAAGATATTAGGGACAAGACAACAATCTTACCATTTTTATGGGCTCGTTTCTAGAGTTAACCTTTCAGATTACAGCTTATTTAAGGTTGTCAAAAACTCATGATGACATAATTTGTGTGTATGGTGTCCCTGTCTCTGTGTGTAGTATGTGCTGAAGACAAATTCAAACACAGCTACTGGCAAAACGGTGCATGAGGAGCTGGCCAAAGCCATGACTACCATCCTCAAGCCCTCCACTGACTTCCTTACAAGCAACAAACTGCTGAAGGTAAGCAGTACCGTTGTCTCTCAAATTTATTTAAGCTGGAGCCAAAGCTCTGGTTCTGGAATGATGCTCAACATATTTCATGATGAATTACTGATGTGAATCCTTGTGTTGCTGCATTTAGTACTCGTGGTATTTCTTTGAGTCTTTGGTGAAGTCTATGGCCCAGTACCTGATAGAAAGCCTTAAAGTCAGGGTAAGTCTGCCTGTTGCATCATGTGGTCTCTTTAGATGACTATATGTGTAATATTATATATTAGATCATAGTTAAGTATTCTCTCTTCGACTTATCATATATATTTTTGACAAAATGTTAATGTTTGTTTAACGAGCAAAGAGTGAGACATAACATGTTTTGTGAGCCATTGGGTACATAGCAGACCAGTCTGTTTTCAACCAGTGAAGCAAAGGCAACCAGCCAGTTGACTTGTCTTTGATTCAGCTGTGGTCCCTCACTTTTGACTTTTCCTGTCGTAGCTGTCCCGTAATCAGCGATTCTCAGCCTCATTTCACCACACGGTGGAGACCCTCGTCAACATGCTGATGCCTCACATCACTCAGAAATACAAAGACAACTTGGATGCTGCACGAAATGCCAACCACAGCCTGGCTTTGTTCATTAAGGTGAGTCTTTAATTTTTTTGAATGACGAAATATAGGAATAACATGAGACACAAGTGAAAATGTTCAGATGTAACTAATCAATAAATGACTTTTGTGCCCTCAGCGCTGTTTTACTTTCATGGATCGAGGTTTCGTTTTCAAGCAGATCAACAACTATATCAATTGCTTCATGCCTGGAGATGCAAAGGTACTTTTTCTGTAAGAAAATCTCTGTCCCTCTGAATGTCTATTTCACTACATATACAGAAACTGAAAATTTGCTTTCATTGCTTTTCCATCTGTTATGTTTAATATCTTTAATTGAGTCATCTTGAATTCTTGCGATGATGAAACTGCATATTTTAAAGATCCACAGTAATGAAGCTATACACAGTGCTTTGTTCTTCTCACACTATTTGTTTGTTCTTTCTTCTCTCCACAGACGCTGTATGAATTTAAGTTTGAGTTTCTGAAAGTGGTGTGTAACCATGAGCACTACATCCCCCTTAATCTGCCCATGCCTTTTGGGAAAGGGCGGATACAAAGATTTCAAGGTTGGGACAGACACTTATTCACAGTTAACAGAGTAAAGAATACTGTAACAGTGTCCTGCTGTCATTATGTTTTGAGGTTTCACAATGAAGGAAAAAAATGTTCAAATTAACTACTGCTACCTATAAAAAACAGAATAAACACACCTCTTCTTAATTTAGCTTAAAACGTCTATACTCAATTATTCTTTATTGCTTATCATTTGACTCTCGGTTCTCTCCATGTCATATGTGGACATTCAAACTTCTAAATCTTCCAAATCATAAATTACAGAGCATCAATATCTTAGTGTGTGTTGTGCTTTCTTGTTCTGTGTGTTTTGCTGATCAGCAGTTCACTGCTCCAGTATGGAGTCTCAGTCTGCTGTAGGTAGGTGAGACATTCTGCCTGATGGACTGAATAATAATTAATCACTTGCTGATCAATTCTGTACTAACAAAATCAGTGTGAAATGATTTTCCACTGAAGATATTGTAGTTTTTCACTTCAGTTGCGCTCTCATTATGCACATTTAGTGTAAGAGCTAAATGTTTTTGGTATAATACTCAAAATTAGTGGATTTATTAGTATAATCATTTGCTGGTGTTTACCTGTCTGTCTATTGTTGTGTAGGTGTAGTTTTTGCTAAATAAAAAGTTGAATAAATATTTGACTACATGTTTTTAGTCTTAAACCACTAATTATTAATCATGCTGAAGACGGTTAATATTTCTTCGACCTAAGATTCTTCTAATGAGGTTTTTATCCACATAAGAATTTCATATTAGTGTTTTGTAACTCCCCATCATCCAATGTTTTCCAATAAAAAAATACCTCGTAAATTTTACTGTACAGTTTAATTACGCTATCTGCATAGTGCAGGGTGTAAATTTCTTCTCTTTTTCTCTCTGTCTGTCTGTCTGTCTGTCTGTCTCTCTCTCAGATCTCCAGCTGGACTACTCTCTAACAGATGACTTCTGCAGGAACCACTTTGTGGTGGGCTTGTTGCTGAGGGAGGTGAGTGGTGGTCTACAGGAGTTCAGAGATATCCGTCAGATAGCCATCCAGGTGCTGAAGAACCTGATGATTAAACACACCTATGATGATCGCTACACCTCCAAGGTGAGACTCGGTATATGACAGGCCGGTAAGATTTATGTGTAATTATTGCTGTGTATATAGGTGAGTTTAATTTTCAGACTGCACATATTTGAGTGAAACATCTGGGTCTATTTCAGAGTCAGCAGGCAAGGCTAGCCACTCTGTACCTGCCTCTCTTTGGGATACTCCAGGAGAACGTCCAGCGGTTCAACATTAAAGATGCTTCCCCCATCAGCAATAGCCTCTCCAGCAATGTAAGACTGACACCTAGTGTTTATTTTCTGTAAATACACCTGTAGAAATTGCCCCTACCATGCATATGCCTGACTGTGTGTGTTGTGTGTTGCAGCATGGGCGAGATGATAGTCTCCTCAATAACTCCTTAATGACACCTCCTAAAGCGGGGAGTCATTTAGAGAGTAGCCTTCATAAGGATGTGTTTGGGGTCATCTCTGGAACAGGTAAGGGAGAACTACAGTCCCAATCATTGAGCTCAATATTGTAAAAGGAATGGTTTTCAATACTCCTGTTTTGATGGTCCCTTTCCACCATGATGTTTTTGTTTGTTGTGCGAGACAGGATATTTTTCACTTTTGAAAATTTCTGACCAATATTGTTTAAAAAATGTATGCTGTACTTCCAATATTTTTCATGTTTGAGTTATCTATAAATAACAAAATTTTATGTTTGACCCTAGCATCTGCACACACGTCCTCTACTCCGAATGTAAGCGCTGTCCGACACTCAGACTCCCGTGGCTCCCTCATCAGCACTGACTCAGGAAACAGCCTGTTAGACCGCACCAATGACAAACCCCACCCCCTTGATAAGGTAGAGTAGAATAACACTTTGGAAGTGATTAATTATACATCTGATTGAAAATGCATGATTTATCACTGGTATTTGCAGAAATGTGCACACTGGTGTGCCTGACTGTGTGTGCATGATTGTCTTGTACTTGTGAAAATGTTGCACCTTTGTTATGTTTGATGGCCTGTGCTTTGTTTCTGAGAGGAAGTGTTGTCAGGACTATGTGAGGGGAGGGAAAGACATCACTTTGCATCTGTTCATTGTGAATGCTCCGTACGTGTGTGTATTGTTTGCTAATTTGTGGTTGTATGATTGCCTCCTGCTCTCGTTGCCATTAGCGGGAGCACTTCACACGCCGGCACTCCACCAGTATGGTACATGTGCTCTCAGAGTCTGAGGACACGGTGCTGTCCAAGCAGACCAAGCGCCAGACCATGGACTTTTCCCTGCTCTCTGCCCCCTCTTTCAGCCACCTAACCACCCCCAGCAGCACTGCACAAGTACTACAACACCTGCCTGTGTGCCTCAGAGTGCCCTGGTCGACAGTGACTGAGTGTGTGTGGTTTTGCAGACCCTTTGCCAGGAGTGTGATGAGCAGTTTTTGCATGAGGATGTTGCAGTGTTCCCAGCATGAGCTTGTCTCTCTCATCTCTCTGATTTGTTTTTTCTGCTTGTATGCAAGCCATTTCCAAAGATAAGCACTTAGTCAATGGAACATTGACTAGATATACTTTCTATACCCAATGCCATACATATTCTCTAGCTCAATATTTGTCATATATAATTAAAGCTCATAATTATGCAGTTAAACTCAATTACTAAATTAAATGTGAAGGACTGGGCAGTAATTATTTGGCAATTTACCTAATGTTGCATATTTTAAAATACCAACAGTAAGAAATGGAGCCAAAAGAACACACCGTTTTTTATACATTCTTTCCTTGTGTGTTATTTTTTTTTTTGTAGTATTTTTAAAGCTTTCTAGCACATCTGTTTCCAGTAAAATATTTTGGACTCTTTAGAATACTATACGTTGTTTGAAATAATTTTTTGTGGAATTTTTGCTAAAGCATTCCACATTCGAGAGTGACAGTTTTTACTGAGGTGAAATCAGAGTCTTATGGCAATCTTTGGGTTTTCTGTGCTTTAAGATGTGCTTTTTTCCTGCTGGCAAAGGAAGCTGGAGTGTTTCAGTGTTGATCCTGTGCTATGGTAGACACATTAGTACTGACTGCTGCTGCTGCTGCTGCTCCCTGATCCAGAGTGCTTCAGAGCTGCAGAACTCACATATTTCACCCCTCAGGTTCCTGCAGTTCTGCTTTGTGTAAAGTCCTCAGTAAAATGTGCCTTTGATTAATTGTGTAGTGTGAGCACATTGCTGTACGGTATATGACCTGACCAGTATGAACCCTTTGTTCCTTGACCTTGAGTCCAAAATACTTTTTTTATTTAGATTTAGTCCTTTTGTATATTAAAGTATATAAACCCCATTCTTGGTTACAGTTGGATACGTTTGTGAAATATGGTGGTGCTTCATGTTAAAAATGAATTTGTCAGCTTGCATTGCTACGGTAGAGACCAGCATCATCAAATGAGACAAATTCAAGACAAAATCATCAAATGTTTTCTGGCTGATCTACATAATTTTAGGAGCTTTTCACTTTATGAAGAGTTAAATAATCACTGCCTGATTGACCTTGCTGATGCCACTAAATTTGTGGGCTGTCAGTAATGATCAGTAATAAAATGTCATCCTATAATATTGGTCAGGCCATAGCACATTAAATGAGTAAGTAACTTTCTTGACTGAAGTGTGTGTGTGATATGATGTTTAGTGTGTAAAAAGTCTTTTGCGGGATTGCAATCTGCCTTTTAGAGAAAACGAGGACACATGTATCACACATTACAATGCAGCTTCTTAAAACTAGCACGAAGTGTGTTTCTGCTTTTGCTGTGGTAAGCAAGGAAAACTGTTTGAAGACTGTGGGAAAAATCTTACTTCTCTTTATTTTTCTTTTTTTATCTGTTTTCCCATCTCGATGCCCCTTTCCTCTCCCTCCCCTGCGTGTCAGAGCCATATGGCTGCAGCTCTAGGTGGATCCCTCCTGCGCTGTGATAAACTAGAGCAATCTGAAGTGAAGAGCCTATTAATGTGTTTTCTACATGTCCTCAAGAGCATGTCTGAAGGTAAACGAACAATCTGCTCTTTTACACATCAGCACATATAAGTTTTAACAGATAATATAAGAAATTAATATATATGAATAGCTTTCTGCTGCCATTATTTTTAAAATAATAGCTGGATCTGTATAACGTCTTTGGCAAAGTAATGGCTGGGTCTGTAATGCTGTTTTGTTCCACAGATGCTCTTTTTACCTACTGGAATAAAGCTTCACCTGGAGATCTGATGGAGTTCTTCACTCTTTTAGAGTATGTGCTTCACCCTATATCAGTGTATAGAACAAATTTGCATGATTACACTCCAAATTGTCTTTTGAATGTTTTCAGGAATCTTAATTCTCTCTCTTTTGCAGACTTTGTCTCCACCAGTTTAGGTATATGGGGAAAAGATACATTGCCAGGTACTGTGTCCAATGATGCTGATTTTAAATAAGCTATTGTGGATCCATATTAAATCTTTACCCTTGTAAAACATAATAATTAAATGTAGACACAGGAAAAATCATTAAAATATATTGTTGATTATATTTTTATTTGTTTTAATTTAACACTGTCTTTACTCTCCTTACTCACTGTGTCAAAATATATATCATAGGTCTTCACGATCTGTGAAATGCACCTATACACAAATATAAATGTGAAAAATTTAAACTACCCCTCACTCTGGTGGTTCTGGAACTGGGTCAATGGTTGTTTCTAACCATTAAAAATTTGTGTCTTTATGAACATGCTGCGAGTATATAACAAACACACACTCACTCATTCACATACACATATACACACGGCTCCTGCTTCTGCTGGGGTAAGACTGGAAATGCCTGTCTAACTGCTCTGCAACCGCATGTGCTTGTCTGTCTGTGTCATGCTACCTGATAAGCATCCACATGAGCGAAACTGCTGTGTGTGTGTTTCGATCTCTCTGTGCATCTCGCTTAAAGTCTGCACAATGTAAACTATGCTCATGCCATGTGCTGTAGTCTTGCTGCTTGCTCCATATCTGCATGCTTTTATAGAGATTTGCAGTCATCCTATACTGCCTTCTGTTGCTGTAATTTATTGTAAAAAAAAATTGCAGCACGCCAAGTATGCTGCTTTTTGCTCAGGTAGTTAGTAGCAATGGGTTTTCAATGTGGATGTACACATTTGATTATCAGATGTGGAGCAAGTTTAGATTTGAGTATTCATTACACTTTTTAAAATGCTGGATCTTGATTCTATGAATATGTTATTAAATACTACTCAAAGAAGTATATCTAAACAGGTTGGCTTTTGATTTAAAGAAAATACTTTTTAAAAATTCTTATATATGGACTCAGATGATCTATAAACATAAAACATAAACCTATATAAAATTAACAACTACCAATGGGGGGAAAAATCTACAATCATGTTGACAGTTTAGTACAAAAACTGTGAAAGGAAGAACAAACAGGAGAAGAATGGAAGCATTCTTCCTCCATTGCCAGTTATTTTGTCATTCCTTTCACTCTCTGTGTCCCTCTGTCTGTCTGAGCTGCACTAATGCTGGCTGTGCCGGTCTGACCATTACCTCTGTAGGAACCAGGAGGCGGGGCCTGTAACACATGAGCGCAAGTCTCAGACTCTGCCTGTGTCCCGCAGTAGAGCCGGAATGATGCACGCTCGCTTACAGCAGCTCAGCAGCCTGGATAACTCTTACACTTTCAACCACAGTGAGTTCTAAACCTTAACCCTGACTTCATCCTTCCATACATGCTCGTCCATTGGCTCATGGCCTTCCTCATCATCATTAACCATCAGTGAGACAGCCTAACAGCCCACTCCACTGCTGCTATTGTGCGTTAAAGGATTGTTTGAAGCCAGTGGAAGCCTTAAGATGCTTCCATGGCGAGGAAGCAGTCTCCCATATCCCATATAATAAAGTCAGTCTCTCTGTTTTCAGTGTCAGAAAGATTGCCAGTATACTTGGAATTTCTGTAGACCATGGTAAGATCTCCTAAGTCTGACCGCCAGCTTGAAGCCAGCTGATATCGCCTCAGTAACACCCCCTTATGATCACATTCTCTGTAACATCCTCAAAACAACAGCAACTCCTAGTTCTAGCTCTTAAACAGGCTTCTTTGGAAATATGCCACAGAAAAACCACTACATTTAATCTAAAACCACTTAATTTAAAGGAACTAAAATGTATTCTTCAATGGCGTTGACTTCTTCTTGGTATGTCTTTTATTTTGTAGTGTAGACAATGAAACTCTATAGGATCCCTATAGGATGCATGCAATCCATGCTCTGTTAAGTCTGTAAATTAACTTGGAGGAGACATTCCCTTATAATGTGGCTAATAACTTGGCTTTTAAAACTAGCCATATGAATACATATATGGATGGTTTTCAGCTGGTAGTGAGCTTGATTTGCACGCCTGTTTTATCCACCTTGTCATACTCTCTTGCGAATGTTTCCCTCTGTTTTCTTTCAATATTATTGCATAAATATAAAAAAGAAATGAATAAATAGAAAAAAGAAACTTTTTACAGTATGCTGTAATAGTCACAGTGTGTAAATGAATAACAGTATTTAGTGATTCTGCTTTAAAAATGATTATTTTCTAAACAGAGAGCTATAATAATGTTTAAGAATGCTTTAATATGGATCAAGTCTAACAGAGAAGGTGTTCTGCAGAACAGCAGTGTTTAGAGATCTCCGCTTGTCTGTGTAGCGTACAGTCATTCAGATGCAGATGTGCTGAACCAGTCCCTGCTGGAGGCCAACATTGCCACTGAGGTCTGTTTGACAGTGCTGGACACACTAAGCATTTTCATCATGGGATTTAAGGTACGCCTTTAGTAAAACTACTACTTTCACGGAGTGTGTTCTTATGCATTATTACCACACAATTTCTCTTCTAACAATTTCTGTACCATTCTCTACCAGTTTTCTACAATTTGGCAGTCAATGAGCTTGTTAATAAAAGAGTACTTTTAAGTTGTAAATCTTCTTAAAGTGAAAGTGACCATTCTGTCTTACATAAACACACCACAGCACAAAATTCTTCTCTGTATTTAACCCATACACCATGTGAAGCAGTGGGCTGCCAGGAACTCAGCACCCAGGGGGCAGTGTGTGGAGTTGGTTTCTTGCTCAATGGTACCTCAGAGGTATCAATAGCAGTCTTTGGAATCGAACCCATGACATCCTTATCACTAGACCACCAATTGATGTACAATTTAACTCTGGTTCTTTTCTTCTTTCTCTTACTCACACTTTCTATTTCTCTTTTTCAGACCCAATTGAGCTTAGATCATGGTCACAACCCCCTGATGAAGAAAGTGTTTGCAGTCAATCTTTGCTTCCTGCAAATCAATCAGTCAGAGACCGCTCTCAAGCAAGTCTTCACTTTCCTGCGCACCTTTATCTATAAAGTATGAATCATCTAATTATTTACTCAGAAACATAGGCCAGGTTGCCCAGTATGGTTTTCTGGAAAATTGAATTGTACCAGATCTTCTTCTATCTGGTTTAGTCCACATACATAGATGAATTAATGCTTTAATGTTGATTTGTTTTTCATTCACAATAAATTGCTTTTTTCTGTTGTGTATTGTGTGTCTCCAGTTCCCATGCACGTTTTTTGAGGGCCGTGCAGACATGTGTGCATCTTTCTGTTATGAGATCCTGAAGTGCTGTAACTCTAAACTCAGCTCCATCCGCAGTGATGCAGCTCACCTGCTGTACTTCCTAATGAAAAGTAACTTCGACTACACAGGCAGGAAGTCTTTCGTCCGCACACACCTACAGGTGAGCCACAGCAGCGCTTCTACTGAACAGCCCCATGACTTCCTTTAAAAAATCCTTGGTGACTGCTGGTAAAATGCTATTTTATTAAATTTTCTGAGCCTATGCAATATATATTGGTGTTACATGGACAATGATCTCTTTTCCCCTCATATCTCCACAGGTGGTGATCGCAGTCAGTCAACTTATTGCTGATGTCATTGGAATCGGTGGGACAAGGTTTCAGCAGTCTCTCTCCATCATCAACAACTGTGCCAATAGCGACAAGACTATTAAAGTTAGCATCCAAAGCACACATCATTAACAAATAATGTTTTTGATTATCACCCCACTCTGGAAATTTCTGTCTGGACAAAATGTGAAAAAGTATTTTTAAAAGATGCAACATTTTAAATAAGTTTGCAAAAACATCCAACAAATTCCAACAAATGTTATTATATATTTTAAAAATGTGTGTTTGATGGCTTCCATAGACCACAGCATTCCCGTCCGACGTAAAAGACCTGACAAAGCGGATCAGAACGGTCCTGATGGCGACGGCTCAGATGAAGGAGCATGAGCGGGACCCAGAAATGCTGGTGGACCTGCAGTACAGCCTGGCCAAGTCCTACGCCAGCACTCCTGAACTACGCAAGACTTGGCTAGACAGCATGGCGCGCATCCATGTGAAGAATGGGGATCTGTCTGAGGTATGACAAGCAGCTCACAAACTCACATTTGCGTTTTCAAGCATATATATCTTTATTTTATTTTACTTTTCCAACTTAAAGTCTTTCTATATGTGTGTTCTCTCTCTGTAGGCTGCCATGTGCTATGTGCATGTAGCAGCACTGGTAGCTGAATACTTGCGAAGAAAAGGTGAGCCGCACAAATATATACACACACCCACTGACAGCCACACACTTATCTACAGCAGTACTTTTTGTCAGTGTTATAAACTACAGACCAGACCTTCGGGCCCACCCTGAGATTTTTTTATGAAATTAACAATATATTGTTCTTTCAGAAATTAATTACAAGAAGCATTAGAAATATGTAACAAAATACACAGTAAGTGCAATTTAATGGATGGAAAGCTTATGTAAAAGTTTCATCAAAGAAAACACTCCTTGCCTTTATCACAGCAGTACAACTTGTGTCCAGATTGGTCCAGCAAATTTCAAGCATCCAAACAGATCTGCTACATTTGTCCAGCTCATTCCATGCTAGCTCACCGGGAGCTGGAACTGGATATTATTTTGGCGCACTTTTGAAGAATAAATAAAATAATATTTGTCAGGTTATATGTAAATCAGTAAGATCTGGGTGATGTTAAAGACTGAGTGATTTAACACAGTGATAATGCACTTAAGACAGACCTGATATTCAAAACAGACTGTAAAATACTGAAGACCAGACGGAATTTTCTTGTAATAAAACTTGGAAAAAGCAGCATATTTTTTTAATCTGAGGATGGTCCCAAATGTCTGGTCTTTTCTTTTTTTAGAGTTTTTGTTTTAAATGTACACCTTATGCGGTGAATCAGGCAAAAAACATTTGTGTTTAAATTTTTGCACTGCAGCTAACAGGATGATTTGCATTGTGAAAACCATGCATTTCTAGGAGCATCCAGTATATTAATAAGAATCTTGTTTCTGAGTTGTATTTGTTGTGATTTGAACAGGCATGTTTAAACAAGGTTGCTCCGCGTTCCGAGTGGTGACACCCAACATTGAGGAGGAGGCATCTATGATGGAGGATGTGGGAATGCAGGATGTGCATTTCAATGAGGTTAAAATCAGTCACGCCTCTCCAGCTACAGCACTCACTTATCATTCAGTGACTTATGTACAGTGTAGTCTATAACTCTCACTTTTTAAGCAGAGATCAACAGCTTCTTCTTAGGCTTGTGCACATGAGTCATATTGATAAGAGTTTCGAATCAATGCACCTTAGATATTATGACTACATTAAAGTACCTGTGCTTGCTTATCTACCAAGTTTATTACCAGATGGGCTGATAATAAATCACAGTGCTTGCAGTTTACAATTTGATAAAAACAATATCTTAAGGATGTCTGAGAATGAAATTAGCTTTGCACAGGCATTGCACCACTGCCTACTGTTTCCCCGTCTTATAATACGGCCTGTAGCTATAAAAAAAAGTTTTATGAGTATAAAACGCAACAGTTAGATTTAACCTACTCAATGTATAATTAATAACCAGAACAATATAATACGATTTTGTAACTTGAAAATTGTTTGCATACCTACTCATAACTATTATTGAAAAATTATTTTGTGGAAAGGCTGCGGAATATTACTTAAATTTAAATGGACTTGTTTATTTTAGGATGTCCTGATTGAGCTGTTAGAAGTGTGTGCTGACGGACTCTGGAAAGCCGAGCGATATGAGCTCATCTCCGACATCTACAAACTCATAATACCCATCTATGAGAAGCGCAGAGATTTTGAGGTATGGTCATAATCGGCTTAGCGGCTGATCTGTATATTGTTTCATTAAATAATAAACTACACTAAGTGTAGTAGTAATGGAGTATACATAATTAAGGAAAGAAATTGTCATACATTTTATGCATGGAAATATTTTACTGAAATATTGTTTGTCTGGTGGTTTAAACTGCCTGTTGTTGGGATTTCTGCAGGAGGAACTGAAATCAGTGTGGGCTTCACTCCATCTCCCTCATGACATGTTGTGATAGAGTAGTTTATGTTCTTCATGTGCTGCCTCAGGGAAAGTGTGTGCTGCACATTGCCAGACCCACAGAAACGCTGTCACATACAGAGAATAAATAGGGCTGGTGGCCATTAAACTAGGTTTTACAGCTACGTAGTCAAAAATAACAGTAAATAAGATCTTATTTCTGACACTTCTTTACCGTAATTGCACCAATGAACATCTAGCTAGACAATATTATCTCTTTCTCTTTTGACAGAAACTAGCACACCTCTATGAGACGCTCCATCGTGCCTACAGCAAGGTGACAGAGGTGATGCACACAGGGAAGCGACTGCTGGGAACCTACTTCAGAGTGGCTTTCTTTGGACAGGTAAGAAATTTTCAGTCAAGATCAATATTCTACATCTTAATATAATGGTAAGAGGTTATCAGATATTTAAATGATCTATTATGAATGCTAAAATACAGAATGCTCCTTGATCATTTGTTTATTAATGATGTAATCTCTCTCTGCTTGTGACCTTTGTGAAGGCAGCGGTAAGTTTTGTAACAGGTTGTCTTGAGTTTGAGTTTGCAGTGTTCTACCACTCTCTAATTGGTCAGTTTTCTTGCTTTGAGAGGAAGATTTTTCTGTTTCAAAATTGCACCTCATGTGCTGTGAGGTTGAGATTTGGATTGTAAGTTTAAAAGTATTTAAGATTCTTTCCAATTGTAATTCTCTCATTGTAAGAACACTGAAAGAAACTAGGATGTGTTCTTCAGCTCATAACATTTCAGTCCCACCTTCTCAGTGTGAACATCTAGCATTCCTGCATGGTAAGCTCATAACATTGTCCCGCCTGCTTTAAATGTATTCATCACCTCACCTATTAACCTGTTCAAGTGTGAGTGTTTACTTTACTCTCTCCCAGTTTAAATATGGGTTCCACTTTGGTGTCTATCCAACATTTGTAGTTGTAACCATCCATTTAGATAAAATCAGTGCTGACATACACTCACCATCACTTAACATAAGTAGCACTTAACGTAGTTTCATATTGCAGGGATATCTATATGGTTAAAGCGCATCTTAAGAGGTGTGGTGTGTGCTACACACTGCTCTAATCTCTGATTTTCTGCTGACAATGCCATCACTGTGTAAAAATCCAGAACCCTGCTAAGTACAATTTATATAAACATGCCACAAGCATGCCAGATGCCATGTGCTGTGAAAAGTAATGATAGATTTAGTTCATTATATAACAATGTGTGCTGCTAATATTGCCACATATTGTTTTAACAACTAACTAAAATACACACTTATGTACACAGCAGTTTTTGATATCAAACTGTCACTACATGAAACATTATGACATTTTATCGTAACGGTTACTGATAACACTGCACAACAACACTGATGAAAAGTTTTACTTCCTGAAAAGTTTTTGCTGATAGTGGCAGGTACCTAGCAGCTGTGCTATAGTTTTGGGTTTGCTGCATCAAGTAGGAACTCAGAAACAGACCGTTAACTGTTTACCAGCAATAATGATTTAATCACATATTTATCTGACCTTTCAAATTATATCAAGAGTCTGTATTTTGTACATTTTGTGTTTTATATTGTTCTATTGTATTTTATATTGTGTTCTGTTTTTTTTTTTTTTACATTTTACTTCTAAATATATAATTTTGTAACTTAAATACAGCTACAACATAACATAAATTCAGCTACATTTCCACATAAAACATGTAAACAGAGCAGAGGCAGATTGGGACAGAAAACCGCCTGGATTTTCTTCACCAGCTGGCAGAGCTCTGTCAGCGTCTCGGTGGAAAAAACAGGCCAACGGTCGCCGTGCACCGGACAGCCATCCTTTCCAAAACATACAGATTGCCAGTCTGCCCCTGACTCATCCAGAGTGTTTCTCTTGTTTTTAGTTTTGTTCTCCTAAAACCAGTAGTTTTATTACTGTAAATTAAATGAAAAGTGGCTGTTGTGCTCAGTCTCCGTCCAATGTCTGCTTTAACCAGCGGGTCTCTACAATACAGTACTCATACTGAAGAACCCTGAATAAGATGCGCAGATGATGAATAGTAAATAATTGATTTGTATATAAATAAATAATTATTGATTACAAATTATGTCTGATTGCCTCTACAATTTGCCGTATTTTTATCACTAAAATTACTCTAATTTATCATGATATTTAGCTGTTTATACCAAAGAAAACGAAAGCACAGACCATAGAAAATGCATTACAGTACAGTCTCTATGGGCTTCCAATTATATTTTCGTTTAATGTAAAGTGTTAAACTGAGTTTTAAATGAAATTAAAGTGTTTTGGGAGTATCCTTGGGCCATATTTAGGGTTTACACTATACAAATATACAACAATAATTTTTTTCACAATGCACGGGTGCTCTGGGAACATAACCCCTGTGAAAATTGGAGGAATTGCTGTATATACGGTTTTCTTCGAAGTAAATAAATATGGATCAAAACTGACTCGTAATGCTATGTGTTACTATAGTTAATAATATTAATATAAAAAATGAATAAAACAAATATGTTTGAGATTATATGTAACAGGAACAACCATTTTTGGACACAAAAGTAGGGAGGGAAAAAAGCATGATCAAATTGAAGATTTAGATAAAACAGTACTTGACTGGCAAATTTGGATGTGATTTTCATGATCAGCAGCCCAAAATCAATAGGTAACATCAAACAGTGTTCAGGAAACCAAAAAAATTGTGGTGCAGTATAATGGAAACATAACACCATTATTACAAAATATCTCATGATGCTATACGAACTCTGGCGTGTCTATGGCATGTTTATATATATATA
>JBBKCR010000002.1:13536759-13556572 GCA_037577295.1 Ladigesia roloffi | reverse complement strand
GTATTATGTGGCAGTGTAAAAGTAAAGTGTTACCAAAACCTCCAGCAAGACTACTGTGTCTGATATACTAGTGCCAACACACAGATATTATCTGGTCAGAAAGTGATTTCTGGTGAATGACTCGAGCACCATCATATGGGTGACGATCTGTTTCTGTAACTGTATATACTGATTTTAATAATGTGGTTTTACTAAAGGAAGTACAAGATAGTGGATATTTTGGGTATATTCTAAAAGTGTTTATGCACTTATTAAATGTGACCCATTATAATCAGTAATACAGATTTAATGTAGAATGTATAATAGTAATAAGCTTATGCCCTTATCACTGATGTTACAGTTTTTTATTCTTACTACCTGTCTCTGTAGCAATACCAGTTTACCGACTGTGTGACTGGGCTTGCTAAGGTAATATATCAGATTACAGGAGAGCATTACAGACTGTAGCTTAAGACATGTGCTGCTCTTTACTGGGTGGTCTTTGTTGTGGTAGTTGTGGCTGAAATGTTGTGCCTGCTTTAGTGTTTTCTAGTCACGGTGCAGTGTGAAAAGCTTAACAGTGAATATCTAGCTGCTGATTATCACTAGGGTGTGTATTGTTGCAACAGGTCTTTAACAAAGTAATAAGTGTATGTTTTAACACTAATACAGTAGTAGTAGTGGTTAAATCATTGTGTCCAGTGGTTCAACAGCTGTTTACAGATTAGCTGATTTTTCTTGATAGATAATTTAATGTAATTGTTTAATTTCTGTTTCTTTTCATTTTTATTTTCAGGGATTCTTTGAGGATGAAGATGGTAAAGAGTACATTTACAAAGAGCCCAAATTCACTCCCCTGTCTGAGATCTCCCAGAGACTTCTCAAACTCTATTCAGAGAAGTTTGGAGCTGAGAACGTCAAGATGATCCAGGATTCTGGCAGGGTGAGGGGTTATTTATGGCATATACATTGCCACCTTATGGCAGATATTCTCTGCATTAGATACATGTGTGTTTGTGATGTTTGGATCTGTTTTCTCACGAGTGTGTTCTCTCTGGCACAGATAAACCCTAAGGACCTGGACTCAAAGTATGCATACATCCAGGTAACTCATGTCACTCCATTCCTGGAGGAGAAGGAGCTGGGGGAGAGGAAAACAGAGTTTGAGAGGACTCACAACATCTGCCGCTTTGTCTTTGAGACACCCTTCACAGTGTCAGGCAAAAAACAAGGGGGCATTGAGGAGCAGTGCAAACGCAGGACTATACTCACCAGTATGTAGCCTTTAATTTAGAAGTGAATGAGAATGTCTGCTGTCTGGTTTCTGTTTCTTTGAAACAGGGCTGTGTGTCTAAATGACTGTGGCAATCAATAGATTTAATAGTAGAGTAACAATGTATTTTGATGCAAATTCAAGGCTCTTATTACACTGTGAAATGGTAGAACATAAGGGGAATAAGGATCTATGGTACATACATGATTGGTCCCTGTATATACTATTAGAAATAAGATTCAGTTCCTGCAGTAAAAATGAAGAACAGACAATTTCGAGTAAATAATTTAAGTACACCTGTCAATAAAATCGTAATTTTCATAAAAAGAGATTAGATTTTAGTGTGTCAGCTGAACATCAAGGTTGTCTGTGACTACCTCAGTCATGTTTTATAGTTTTATGATCCAGACCCCAAAGTCCAGCTGTTATCAATAGAGGCTGATACTTTTGATCTAGCCTGCAGCCATGGAAGAAGCGAGTAGACCCTGTATGTCAAGCCATTTTTCTTTTCTCTTAGAAACGTGCCCTGAATTTACTCTGGGTGATTTTCATACTATAACTGATTTTTTAAGTTTGTATTTACATATGGTTTATTCTAGTATTGTTTGTAACTGCCACAAAATATTCAGTACATCCAAACACTTTGTACAATGTTTTTCTATTGTGTTTGCATGCCGTGTGTATTCCTCACATTCAGTGACTCATTGGTTTTTTTTTGTTTTTTGTTTTTCCCCAGCCATGCACCTTTTCCCATACGTAAAGAAACGCATAGCAGTGATGTACCAACACCACACAGACCTGAATCCCATTGAGGTGGCCATTGACGAGATGAGTAAGAAGGTAGCTGAACTGCGCCAGCTCTGTGCCAGCAATGAAGTGGACATGATCAAACTCCAACTCAAGCTGCAGGGCAGCATCAGCGTACAGGTGACGGCCACATAAGTACATTGTTAAAGGTTTGGTTCCCCCAGGCCCTGCATTCTTATGTAATGTTCCAAATAATGTCTGATTTTCACTGGTATTAATGCTGTAAGTAAAAAATATTCTTACAAATCTGTTTTTAACAGCTTCATATTTATCCAAGTTTCTTCATACATATATGGGAAAAGTGGATTTTACAATCACTTGTGTACCTTTGACATTAAAGATGCTGTGAACATCCTAAAAACACCTTGCCTTTGATGGACAGTGAACCTGATACAGACAAATACAGATTTATAGTCTGCCAGTTCTATTTGATTTAGCTGAATATCCTGCTTCTTTTGTAGGTGAATGCTGGTCCCCTGGCCTATGCAAGAGCTTTCCTTGATGACACCACGTCTAAGAGATACCCAGACAACAAGGTCAAACAGCTCAAAGAAGTCTTCAGGTAAGCTTTCCCACCCAGCCAGGTACGCTTCAGCTAAGTTTCCACAGTGTAAGAATGTAAAAAGCATACTGCCATTTCAGTGGTGTTACATTTCTGTGATGTGTTGTGTGGTATGCAGGCAGTTTGTGGAGGCGTGTGGTCATGGTCTGGGCATTAATGAGAGACTGATCAAAGAAGACCAGCAGGAATATCATGATGAAATGAAGGCCAACTACAGAGACCTTACCAGGGAACTCTCTGCTATTATGCATGAACCAGTAAGATGCACTACGTACTCAGGCACACATGCTGTATTTGTTTTGCATTACAGATTTCATAAGAATCATAAAAGTACTTTCTTAACATATAAAATGTTATATAGCCTGAAGTGCCCACAAGTCTTATGCTATTAAGAAAAATATAGGGTATAATTATCAGGGCTGTAACATTAGAATAAATACAAATTAGGAATACATTGTTCAAACAAATGTAATACACCACTTTATGTCTGTGTTAGCTAAATAATTTCCAAAAACATGATGAAGTCCTGTATTTACATTTAACATCCAGTACTTATTTCAATTAACTGATCCTCCATTAAATTACATTTGGTGCTGTTGGTGGAATTTAACACCAACCATGATAATAAGAATTCCCTTAAGCGGGGCGTATCAAGTTTTCCAAAAGTGGGGGGGGATGGGGCAGCCACATTATAAATGAAATCACAGCCAATTGTAAATTCCACAATTTCTACATTTATATACATGTAGGCCTGGCCTACAGTATGGAAAGAAAACTGCAGTACTGTTAATGACCCAGAATGGAAGAACTTCCTCATTCCCCTTGGCCATAATAATAATTTTTTAAAATTATTTATACATCTCTTATTAACCAGTTACTTTCCTACACTCCTACACACCTGCTCTTCTGACACTTCCACTCACGCTGCGGACCCAAGAGATTAGTGAGCAAGGGGAGGGAGGGGCACTAGATATCAGCAGCACAAAGTGCTTAAACGCCGCTGTAAATTCTCTAACGGTTTACAAAAAGATACACGCGCTGTCGTTGAGACATTTGTATACCCTCCCCTCGCTCACTTATCTCTCGGGTCCACAGCGCGAGTGGAAGTGAACAGGTATGTTAGACAGTAACTAGTTAATGAGGGATGCCCATGACATGACGAATGTTTAGGCAGCTCAAGGTTCCCGACATTTTTAAAACCCCAGCCAGGTGCAGTTTCCAGTTCTCAAAAAGAGCGTGCAAAGGGACTTAGCAGACTGTGCCTCGTTCCCTTGTCACTGATGCGCACCGTCACTAGCGTGCCTTTGAGAATACATCTGCTTGCCGACTGTGGGGGGGTGGAACCACTTTTTAGCAAAAGGTGCTACGCCCCTGCCCTTAAATATACAGTGGTTCAAGAAAGTTCGTCAACCATTTAGATTTCTGAGACTCTAAATCTGACCGAGAACATAATTAGAAACATTATACTTCTAACCCCCACCATACTCTGGCTTAACCAGGTGAACTTTAGCCACCTTTAATCAGGCTCAAGTGTTGCTCCTGAGAAGTAGTTTCCTTTTTAATGTAAATTAGAAAAGAGTAATTGCACAGTTCCATGTAAATGATACTTGTTCAGTGTTTCTTGAGTGTGGACATATGAACCCTGAAATTGGTTGGTGCAAGAAATTGCTACTTGTCTAAGCGTGTTATTTGATTAATTGGGCTTTCCTTAACACTTTTTATGGCTTTACAGACTTTCTAGCACCACTGTGTGTATGTTTACTTATATTTAATCCATTGATGGTGTCTTTAAACAGATTAAAACTTTTATAAACTTGACTGTGTGTGTGAACTTGACTTTTATGGTGTCATGGTCATATACATGGTGTTTAAACATGTAATGTGTTTTTTCTTTGCTCTCGTGACCAGCTTGGATGGTAATACAGACCTAAATTCCATGCTATTTTACTAAATAATTAATAGTATTTCAAAATTCTTTGATTTGAATTAAATTAAAATCTCTTTCTCTTTTTTTCCTCATTTCTTTCTTTCTCTCTCTGTCTCTCTGTCTCTCTCTCTCCCTCCAGATCTGTCCTGTGGAGGATGCTATGAAGAGCACCCTTCCTGACTCCTTGCATATCTTTAATGCCATAAGTGGCACTCCCACCTCAGCCAGCATCCAGGGTCTGCCCAGCTCCTCCTCTGTGGTCTGAGCTCCAGCCTGCACTGAACAGGGACCATGTAGCCTTTAACAAAATCACTCTGCAGATGTTCTCCCTCCTGCTCTTTGCTTTCTTATCCCTACCTGTCTGCACTGATTGTGAAAATAAAAGGAGATGCGATGTCAAGACAGGGTATCTTTATACACTGCAGCATTTCAGTCCAATCCTTTCTCTGCAAGACCCTGAAGAGAGCAGAGAGCCTGCTCCACCGCAGCCTTGGAAGAAGTTGTCGACTAATGATCTATACAATTTACTGGGAGGTGTGTGTGTGTGTGTGGTGGGGGGGTGGGGTGTCAAATGGAGTTCAGCACGGATTTTTTTTGTTTGTTTGTTTTATTATTTCATTTAACCCCATGCAGACTGGGTATAAGTTACTGTTTCCTGTGGAGACCTTTTTAAAACACATATCTTTAATCAGCCAAGTTTACTTTTATTACAGGTTTTAGTTTCTTTGACATGTTTTTTTTATTTTGAACTCAATACTGTAATACTATTTGTACAGAATTCCAGTTTCACACGTCTTAAAAAGATCTGCTGGTCTTTTCTCGTTCTGAATCCAGCCTTGCCACTTTCTGTTTTGTTTGAAAGAAAGAGAATAAACCTCACTGAGCTTCAAGCAGATAAACTCATCACCAGATATTATTCACCTTAAATCACTTCCGTGTCATACAGACAGAGATTTATAAAACCATGATATAATGTAAGTGTTCTGAGTTGTTTACCATATGTATATAAATATCTAAACAGTGCAATATGTAGCAAGCTGAGCTCTTGCTGTGTTTAATACACTGTAAGAACGGTGTTGATCCTTCTTGCCAAAGAGGGGAGGAGAGAAGCCAGTGAAGGAGCAGACACACTTACCAATTTAGTGTTCCTTTAAATGTTTATCAAATATCTTTTATATTCAAAAAGGGGATTTTGTCAATCTCTATTTAATAGAAAGTCACTGTTCTGCTGTATTTAAACTAAAATGTTCCCTAATTCTTTTAAATAAAAAATCACAATTTTCAAACTGTTTATTTTCAATGTGGTTGCAGAAAATGTTGAAATGAATGAATCTTCATATATAAGACCATATATAACCATAAAACAGCCTGTGTGAATGTTGATCCTCACTAGGGTCAGGGGAGCTATTCTGGGTCTGTGGAGGCAATGCAGGGACCCTGGGCAGTGAGCGAACGCACCACAGTTCACTCACAAACTCACACCTACAGACCATTTAGAAGCCCCATTTTCCCTGACACACAAGTATTTGGACTGTGGGAGAAACTAGAGGCCCCAGAGGAAACCCATGCCACCATGGGCAGAAAAGAAAACAAATGCCAAGTCTAGGATTCTAACCCCCAATCTTGGACATGTGAGGCAACAACACTATCCACTACACCACTGTGGGGCACAGATTTAAGAACATTTAGTAGAGCTTTACCTAAAATTCCAGTGAAATGAATGATTTTATATCAGAAGTGATCTACCTCAACACTGGAGAAATAAACAGTCCAATTATGGATTGGTATCATAAAGGTTGAGGGTTTTATTTGTTGTGTGAAACTAGCGTTAGCTCTTTGCACAATATACATTACTGGAGTGTGTGTGTGTGTATGGTGGGGATTAGGGTGGGGTTGCACTGCGTGAATCTCACCCTAGTAGTCTTACTAGTAGTTATATATTTAATATGTAGGTAGTATTTCTTTCAGATTAAATCAGATTTTCAACATTTTTTAATCTATTTTCATAATTTGAAATGCATTTTCATTAATCTCCTAATCATTTCACTAATGATTATATCATTACGCCAATGAAAATAGCCTAAAATGACTTTCGGAAAGGGTTTCCACTTCCACCTGTATCTTCAGAACATCATAAACATCATAAACAGGGCCACAGTCCACTCTAATAAAGAGGCTGTTCACGTTTACACTGGGGGTTCGGTGCTAAACTGCGCTTTCCATTCAAAGACATTCGGCACGTCACACACGCAGCCATGGCAGGTAGTATTTGTAGCATATTTTTCAGTTTACTTGATGGAAATATAGATTAATATCTTATTACATTTTTATTATATATTAATTCAACAGACAAAGAGAAGAACGATGGTAGGAAAACAAAATCAAAGGTGAGACTGATTAACTTTATTTTGTGATTTGTCTCTAATTCTATAGAAAATGCTACATGTTTACTTAAGCTAGTTTTCGTTTATATTAATAAGTTACAGTCATATATGAATCCTTAATAATATATTATTAGCCCTTAATAACCAGCATTCAAGCACTTTACTGTAGGCTTTATACTCCATTCTGTTCCATTTACACACTTCAGATCTCAGTTACACTTGTAAATGTACATTATCTCAGCATATTTTCATAAATTAATTTTTACTATTTAATTTTCTATTTCTATACAATAAATACATTTATTGTAACTATATTGCACAACTTCACAGACATTTCAGTGATGCATTTCACTACACTTTTTACGGAAATTATAAGTATGTATTTGACAGAGTGCAGACTGAGCGGCGGCTGCTTTTCTGCTCTCTGGAGCAAATCACAGCGTCCACAGAAACGTTCAGGCCTCGAATGTGTGTTTGTGTGGTGTCTTCTTCGCATCAATTTCTGCTGAAATCAGTCAATTGTAATGTCGATTGTAAGATTTATCAAAGGATAAAACTCTGTTTTCAATGTGTAATTACAAATCAAGGTGTCCAACATCTCACAGACATCAATCAGGTGCAGACACAAAAGAGATTTCAGAGAGAATTCATTTATCCAAGATTCAAAAGTCTGTGTGGACGAGGCCTAAAATGTGTTTCAATAGGAAAAGGGCATTTTTGTTCTTTTTACTCTAAGGTGATTTTGTAAGTTTATTCATGGAAGATGGTCATATTATGAAAAAGTGTAACTCTTTCTTAATTACACAACAAAATGAAAGATTTACAAACAAAACCCGCAACAGTTTGATACATTATTTAAGAGTATAGCCATAGGGGCATGTGTGTGCTTCAACAATACGTTTACAAATTGTTTGAGAGATTTAGCTTAAATGGTCCTTCTTAACAAACACTTGTGTGTATCGGTCATTCTCATCACAACAGAAATCAAACATGGATAACTTTTATTACAACAGACTTTCAAATATTTAAAATATGAATACAATAATATAGTAATTTTAAGGTTTAAAATAATTTGCATAAAAGTAATAACCATTAGTTTTTCCACTTT
Source organism: Ladigesia roloffi (assembly GCA_037577295.1). Taxonomy (NCBI): domain Eukaryota; kingdom Metazoa; phylum Chordata; class Actinopteri; order Characiformes; family Alestidae; genus Ladigesia; species Ladigesia roloffi. The sequence continues at coordinate 13,548,532 of JBBKCR010000002.1, read as the reverse complement.
TCTACAGTTGTTTGTAGGCATGCTAGACTTGTTGCCTAACTGGTCACAAGAATCAGTGACTGAAATCTGCAGTGCCACCTACAGGACTTACTGAAACACTGCTGTTATTACTACCATTGCTGCTGTTACTTGTGCTACAACAAATACTTTTTATTATTCTGGTCTCTGTGTGTCTTTGCAGTCATAACATATGCAATTTCCTCAGGGATAAATCGAGTGTTTTTATTCTGAAATGTATTCTGATCCTCACTGTTCCTCGTCCTCTTCCTTTTCCTTCTGTTCCTTTTGCCACCACATCTAATATCAATAATAATTTTCCTCTTCCTCCTTTTCCTCCTACTCCTGCTGCTAATGCGACTAACAATTTTTCTCTTCCTTCTCTTCCCCTTTTTGCCACATCTGGTAACACTCATACATTTTCCTCCTATGTCATTATATGATTTTAATATACGTATTAGCTACATTAAGTGTTTGTGTGTGCAGAGTGCTGAATGCTGTGGTTACCCTGTCAGTATTTTCTTCATCGTTGTCAATGAGTTTTGTGAAAGATTCTCCTACTATGGCATGCGTGGTAAGTGTGCATGTGTGTTAAAAATATTTACAAAAAGTAAAAAATGGAGAATAGTCTAAAACTCGCCTGTTCCATGTCCAAATGTCAGATTTCTTATGACCCGCAGCTTCAGTCTTATAATGTGTTATAATCAAATCATAAAATTGAAAAATATAAGTCCTTATTTCACCACACAGTGGCAGCACAATTCTATTGATATCTGACTCTGCATTTGTACCACAAACTCGCCACTCATTTCTGCCATGATTGCAAGTTATCTGTTCCTTGATCAATGTGAAATTGTGTGTTTTGAACAGTAACATCTGTCACCATTAACAGTAAAAAGCCTAAAGCACTCTAAAGAATATGGTATTTTATTAAACTCCTGAACAAGATTTGGTTATATCTGTTGATGTTATTTACCTGTAGATGTGACACAAATATTGCTTTCCAAAAGATCTTTTTGAAGACAAGGATAAAATTCACTTGGTTTAAAAATTACTTTGCATTACCGATAGCTCCTGTTTAAAATGTTCATAAGACAAAAATATTTATCAAAATTCATGGCAATTTTAGGTATTCTGTAGTTTGTTCAATATTATCTCCAGATAAGAATGAAAGGCAGAGTGGTGTTTTCAGAATTGTTCATGTCTGCCTGAGATTATTATATCTGGTTACATTGGTGAAAGTTGAAAGCTGAACATTCCATGTTAAATCTACAGCAGTCATACAATTAGTAACTATAATAAAGTTGATATTATAATAGAAATGCTGACTCCCTGTTTTATCCTCCCACTAGCGGTGTTGGTGCTGTACTTCAGGTATTTCTTGCGCTGGGATGATGACCTTGCCACCTCCATCTATCACGCCTTTGTGGCATTATGCTACCTGACTCCCATCCTGGGGGCCATTGTGGCTGACTCCTGGCTTGGCAAGTTCAAGTGAGTGATCTGAAACAAGCTGTTCTCATAAACTAATGCAACTGACTAATATTTTTCATTTATACTACCAGTCAAAAGTCTTAGAACACCCCAGTGTTCCAAGCATTTTGTTTGAAATTCAAACATTTCAACTCCAATAAATAGCATTAAATGGTACAAAGGACAGTGTTGAACTGCGAGAAGTTTAAAAATAAAAATAATTCTGTAGCACCATGCAGGAACTCTGGTATGTGCATAGTTGGTTGGGTTCATCCTACAGAAATATAGAGACCCAATACATAAGTCCAAGCTCTGCCAGAACTACCTCAGAAAAAAAAGCAAGATGGTGAGCTGGAAAAGTCTTCAGACTTACTGTCCCCATAAGTGAATACACAAAACTACACATCTATTTGAAGATTAATAACAAAAGCCTTCTTCGCAAAACATTTTTTCTTTCTTACTTTTGGCACATTAAGTAGGCTGGTGGTACTGGATCTTGACTTGGGCCATCGTTTCTTAACCAAACTGATAGTTTCATTAAGTTCAGATCCTTCATAATCAGACTAAAATGAAATATGTCACTGTGTTTCCAACCACTCTTGAACATTTCTCTCTCCAGAACCATCATCTACCTGTCCATCGTGTACGCCATCGGGCAGATTGTTATGGCGGTCAGTGCTATTAATGACATCACTGATGCAAATAGAGATGGCACACCAGACAACATGACAGTTCATGTGTGAGTGACCACCTTCATGCTGTTCACCTTCATGTTGTTGTAGCTCCCTGTACGTGCCACTGCACTGCATTTATAATTCATACATGGTATTAATTTGATCTAGGGATGATCAATAATATAACCATATTATTTAAAATTTTGTCACAGCACTTTTTCCTGGGTTTATTTTAGAATATTGAATGACTGTATGTTTCACCAGCTGGTTTATAGAATCTGTTTAGTACCTGTACGAATCATAGCAAGCACTGACTGGTGATGAGCCCATTATAAAATGTACACATGTATTTGTATCTTTCCTTGACTTGCCTAATCTTCCTGACCTTGCATTTCATTTATCATAGCCTGCTCTAAATACAGCAGTGCTGTTTGTCTGGTGCATAAATTCACAAACCTCAGAAAAACCTATAAATATCTGTCTTTAAATACCTTGGTATTATATCTTTGTATAAGTGATGACTAATTAGTTCTGTAAGCTCAATATGTGTAAATGAAGGTGTTTTGTTTCTGACACAGGGTCTTGGCTATGACTGGTCTAGTCCTCATTGCTCTGGGTACAGGAGGCATCAAACCATGTGTGTCTGCATTTGGTGGAGATCAATTTGAGGACCACCAGGTTTGACAATTAACATATTATACTCTCTTCTACCCAACATTATTATAAACAACAGCTGCATTAGATGTGATGTGTAAAAGCATAATATAACATGCTAGCAGTTATCCCTTAGCAAGGTGAATCCTACTCCAGGTGCTGGAGTATAATTACCCTACATGTTTTGGTGCTTTCACTGCCATAACACACCTTACTCAGCCAATCAGCTAATTAAGAAGAAAACTATGTGCTAGACATGCTCCTGTTCATCAGGAACAAGTTTGGGACTCATTAAGGGCTGATCACACTTTATTGTGTGCTGGATTTGTGAATCTCTAAACTTCCAATGATTCTATTCATGGTAAGGGACTACCTGTTTAAGGTATAATGAAATCTCAAATTTCCGTAAAGGAAATGTGGGACTGGGCATACTATTTACACGCTCTTAGAAGTTATATGGATCTATTATATTTGCCCATTATATGAGCGTTATTATTGAATATTGTTATTACTGATTGTAAATGATGTGGCAGAATCCCCGTTTTCAGCTCAGTGTGCATCATGACAATGTCAGTGTTGTATATTTTATGCACTGAACAATCTGCATTTCTTCCTTGTTTCTGCAGACAAAGCAGAGAAGTACATTCTTCTCTGTGTTCTATCTGTGTATTAACGGTGGCAGCCTCCTCTCCACACTCATCACCCCCATACTCAGAGGTGGGCTACATTCAGAACTTCAGCTGTTATTTGTTCAACATGTTCACATTATCAAGCTCGTTTTCATATCTGTGCACAGGGCAGGAGTGTGGAATTCACACCCAGCAGAAGTGCTACCCGCTGGCTTTTGGTGTTCCTGCAGCCCTCATGGTGGTCTCTCTGGGTGAGTATCCCACAATGAAAATGTTATTCAGTCTGGCTGGGCATGGATGAGTGCCAAAGGATCTTGCAAACAAAATGATTTTATTCTTTAACAATAAAATAGTCATCCACATTTTGATCATAGTTTATTAAACTTTAAGTGCCTGTAACTAATGCATTATTTAATTAAAACATGTTTCCTGAGAACATGGGAATGCAATGTACTATATTATTATGCTTTAAATATGTTCCAAAATTTGCATTAAATCTGCACCAAAGCATTCTGGGTTCATGGGCCAAGTCTATTTTACAGTCCATTATATGCCCCTTTTGCTGCACTCTAGAATTCAATGTAAATGGGTACTCACATCAATGCAGCTGCTCTATTTTCAGAATGCATGAATACCCTTCTCTCACTATAGTTCCCAAACAGAAAAGAAAAGTCCCATAAATAATGCTAATTCCTGCTATGGCATACTCAGTGTCAAGTTAGCTGTGAACTCTTTGTGAAATATGAGATAATACCAAATATATAAATAAAAATGTCATAAAAATGACAATGTAGTCTTAAGCAGAACTTACATCAAAGTTCGAAATTATCAAAAATTTTTAGTCGTACTCACTATGTTCCCCTGGTGGCTAGACCCTGTTCTGCAGCCCCTAAAGCCCATTAGGTCAATATGGCATTGAATATGTGTTTAGTATATTACTGTATCATAGTATCAGAAGAACCTAGAAAATTACATTTATTGCAGCAAAGTTAGCTATGGGCAAATCTAGTCAGTATTGTTGCATAACAGCAGAGCTGATATACATATAGACTATACACAGCACAGCACTTATTATATAGAGACTAGGGGTGTGAAAAACGGCCACTATTCATATCTGTATTTGTATTTGTTGAAAGGGGAAAATTATTCGTATTCGTATTTGTATTCATATTCGAGTAAAATTCATAATTCAGCGCGCAAACCTCACTCAGGGTACCTCAGAGGCGCCTGGCAGTTTTGGGGAACAACCCACGATTTCTGATCGCAGGGCGAGTGCCCTTACCATGCGAGCATGGTTGTGGGGGCGGGTTTCACAAATACAAATATATTTTTAAGTATTTGTCCGAACACCGTATTCGTAAAAAACACATTAATTGTGGCTTTCCCACCCCTAATAGAGACAACATTATAATTCTCATTCCATACTGGCCTTATGTTTGTGTTTTATATTTCAACAGTTGTGTTCATTGCTGGCAGTGGAATGTACGTTAAAGCTGCTCCCAAAGGCAACATCATGCTGGATGTGTGTAACTGCATTGGGGTGAGTCTTCTTTACTGGCACACTAATGACAAGTAAATATATTTATTAGTATATTTGTATAGACATTTGTGTTCAGTTGGCATTTAAAGGCAAGACTTGAATCTAATGAGTGTTTCTAAAGATATGTTTCTAATAAAGTGAGTGGTGAGTGTACATATAGTAACTGTAAATATCTCATTCTTTCCATAGTTTGCTATCAATAACCGTTTTAGACACAGGAGCAGTAAATACCCAAAGAGAGAGCACTGGATGGACTGGGCCAATGAGAAATATGACGTATGTCCCCACTCTGTTTACCTCTACACTTTTCTTAAATATACACACATACATACGCAAATATGTAAATCAATACAGTACTGTGCAAAAGTCTTTATTATTTTAAACTACTCAACAAGAGTGTTAAGTTAGTGTTAAAATATTAATATTATAATAAATACAATAAACATTTTTACAGTAAAAGGTGTTTTTTATGGGTGGCAAAGTGTTCTCCTGAACATTTCCAGACTTTTTTCCCCCTTGGAAGTTCAATATTAATTTTAGTTACAAACAAACACCTGGTTTGGCTTCTATTACTTCATTAGATTAAATGAGTTGGTGCTGCTTTTTTAATCCACACAATGACTGGAGGCAATGAGCAGAAATCTGAAACCAAACCTGTGTTCTTCTAACCAGCTCATGAAATATCAACTCCTTTTTGGAAAAAAATAAACCTTGATGCTTTTTTCTGCTTTCTTGTTCGTTAGAGTTTATTCTAATGTTCACATGGGTTTTTGCTGGAAGAAAAACACCCCATTACTCATATAAACAGATTCAAACAATTTTCATTATTACCTAAGATTATTGCACAGTACTGTACATATACATGCATACACATACACATACTACATTCTATTATTTTTATTCTGATCCTGATTACTCAGATAAAAATATTTAAAAATAGTAAAATGCGCCTTCTGGTCAGATAGTAGTATGAAGTATTTAGGAATCATTGAGGCCAAAAATTTTTGTTAATTCTTTGTTAAATTAATTTATATATTTTGGCTACGGTAGATTATTCAGCCAGTAAAATAATCAGATGTGACATATAATAAAATGTAATAACTTTAAGAATATGTGTGATAAATGTCTCCCTCTGTGCTGCAGAAACTCCTCATAGCTCAGATTAAGATGGTTCTGAAAGTGCTGTTCCTCTACATCCCTCTCCCCATGTTCTGGACACTGTTTGACCAAAAGGTAAAACTGACCCTTTCTTCTTGCTGTGATGAGAGATAAATGTTCATAAGAATTCTTTCTCCACTAGATGCTGATTAAAAGGCCTCTGAATGAACTTTGTTGGTCTTGTTTTGTCTACAGGGCTCCCGCTGGACCCTCCAAGCCACCACCATGGATGGAACCTTTGTAAGTGCTCAGCACAAAGTGCATCTCTTTTGGCGGTAAAATGTAAACTTCACATCAGTATGAATTAATTCAATTACCTTTGGAAGGGACATGAAACCACAGTGTTCACAGTGATTGAAATAACATATTTTGGAATTGTATTTATTGCAATTTTTTAAATACATTGAATAACACTATATTACACTATTTAGAAGAAAATTTGACCACAGAAACAAATTTTTGAAACTTGAATATAGTCCAAGAAGTCTATCCCACACATGGGTAGGCTAAGAAAATACCTTTAAAATAATTGCATACCCTATTGTATTATGTATCAGTTATAATCTATAATATCCTGCATCGTACATTATTATTCCTTTACATTCCTTACAACATATCATCTGCCCTTGAAGATTGTCACTGAGTGTTTGGTGTTTGTCCACAGGGTTCACTCGTCCTGCAGCCAGACCAGATGCAGGTGAGTTCTCCTTTGGAGTTTACCTCTGACTACACTGTGATTTCACACTGTGTTACCTGTTAAACATTGCTTTGTCTTGTGCAGACTGTCAACCCCATCCTTATTCTTACTCTGGTGCCTGTTATGGACAGAGTGGTCTATCCCCTAATCCGAAAGTGTGGCTTCAACTTCACGTAAGATTAATTTCCATTAGAGAACATGCCTAGAAATCAGAGTTTCATGAGAAACAAAACAAATCTGTTTATTTATTTTCACTTACTTATTAATCATCATTGGGTTTTTTTTAACATGAATGATTTAAATCCATCCTACAGCCCTTTGAAGAGAATGACGGTTGGGATGTTTTTGGCTGCCATGGCTTTTGTCTCTGCTGCTCTGGTCCAGATGGAGATTGATGTGAGTATTGATTAAAACACATCAGAAATCTGATTCAGATAAAATATCAAATAGATTACCAATCAATCTCAAATCAGTTGATGTGATGGTATCCAAAGACCCCCAGTACATTCTTTAGTTTAAATGTATGATTATGATTATGATTATGATTATGATAATGATTTTGATGAAGATGACGATGATGATGATGATGATGATGATGATGATGATGATGATGATGATGATGATTATTAATAATAATCATAATAATCATAATAATCATAGTCATAATCATAATAAGCATACTAATAATAATAATAATCGCGGTCGTCATCATCATCATAATGGAAACATATTGTATTTAAAAATAAACAGCACCCAAGGAAATATTTAAAACCACTGATATTTTGCTTGTATAAATATTAAAGATTACATTCATTTGAAAAAAGGAAATATTATGTGAGCAGAGAAAAAGCACATTACATCGTAAAGGAAAAAAATGCACTATAAATATGTCAAAGGAAGCCGGAGTGAATCTCAAGTGTTGTTACATACAGTGTGGAAGATGCTAAACATGTTTCTTGAACAATTAATTCAGACCTTTTGACTCATTAACAGCAATAACAAATATTGCTCTATTAGTAACATGTGACTGGAACTGGAACTGTAAAACTGCAGTTTATGATACAAATATTTGGTATTCCATAATGACACTTGAAGACTGCATTGCTCAACAGAACAGGTTTATTAAATGGTAAATGTAATCATGTTCCTTCCTAAAGGGGATAGAAGACATGCCTTTTTTGTTTCAGTGTATTGAAACAGATCTCTTTCTTTCCCAGAAAACCCTGCCTGTTTTCCCTTCTGGCTCTGAAAGCCAGCTGAAGATAGTGAACATGGGCAGTCAGCCCCTAGAGATCACTATCCCTTCTCAGGCACCTGCTGTGTTAAAGTCTATGCAGGTAAAAAAACATGTTTCATCCTTACACTTCATTACCCATCCTCCCATTTTTACATAAAATGAATATGTAATTATCGTTAACATCCAGTTATCAGACCTCAATATTTGTTACAACAAATCCTTGAAGTAGTGACTTCACAATAGTGAATTCACAGTAAGAAGAACAACATCTTTAACTTTAACGTAACAAGACTTTGCATTTTGGTTCATTTCTATTAGCCTGCTTGTCATTGAGGGATTATATGATGGAAAAGGTTTTAATAGGATGGTGATGATTTACTTAAGACAATAATAATAACTGCAATAATCACAGCAACAATATAACAAATTGTGACCAGTTCAAACAAACCCACTCCACCCTGTTCTGTACTGTTCTGTTCTCATTACAGGCCAGTGACTACATGCCATTTACCACTTCAAATTTCACAGTGACACTGAACACAACTGTTCCCCTCACTAAAACCTTCTCCCTGACTGAGGGAAAACGCCAGACACTCATCATCCCTACCAACCCCAACGACATGAATACAGTGAGTGTGATTCTTTGTTTTCCATTCATAAAGATTTCTGAACCAAATTGTGAAACTTTTTTTCCCTCTTCTTTCTCAGACACTAGATTTAACCTCCAAACCAGAGCAGGGCAATAATGCAATCAGGTCAGTATAGTTTTTTAATATGTTATTGATGTATAGTTATCATTCTGTCATTAAAATAGAAAAATATGATATTAATAAATTATAAAAACACTTACTAGAAATAATGACAAACTGTTAGCCAGAGGCTGGTAGTAACTTCATGCTTCCATGTTCACAAATGTTGACTTATTTACTTTGGTTTGAGTAACATGGGCTCTGTCTTACCAAACCTGAATCTGTTTACAACTTGATGCATGTGTGGTTTGTGTTTCAGAGTAAAAAATTATACATTCATACAAATCACCAACTAATTCATTTTTCCACTTTGCACAGATTTGTGAATGGCATGACTGCAGAAGTCAATGTGTCCTATTTTGAGTTCAGTCCAGAGTCACCTGTTTCAGACTACGTCTTATTTCGACAGGGAGAGTAAGTTCACCAGTACATTTTGGGGTTTTTTTCTGATGGAAACCTTGTCACTTACTGTGTTACTGGTTTATGATGAATTCAGTAAAGCTCATGCTGGTGACATGCTGGTCTCCCCTTAGGCACACATTCACAATCACAGATGGTGTGCGGTCATGCGCGTTCTCCAGGACATTTGGTTTTGGGGGTGCTTACATTTTCCTCATCCCCAACTCATTTATCTGGACAGAGAATGTGAGTTTTAAAGTTAGTTATGTTGTTTGTGTATGATGTTATGCTGTTATGCTGTTCTCTGAACATTTGCCTACAAGGTTCTTATAAGGGTGTATAGAAACAGAGAGTTATAGCTTTGTTGGAAAGTGCACTGGACCTCAATGATAAGTTGTGGACCATTTTTGTCTCTGTTGTGTGTGTATAGTGTGGTGGCTTGATAGTTGAAGTGGAAGACATCAAGCCCAATACTGTGCACATGGCCCTGCAGATCCCTCAGTATTTCCTCATCACTGCTGGAGAAGTGGTGTTTTCTGTCACAGGCCTAGAATTTTCATACTCACAGGTACAAAAACACCTCACAACTCTCTCAGGTTTCAGGATAGACTCTCTTTTTTACCACTTACTACAGTCTTCTGTTTGAATTTGTAATTAAGTAAATTTCCACTTGTGTTCTCTCTTCTGATTAATTAAATAAACATTTTGAAACATTATTATACAGTTCTGGTCCTAAAATATAATTGTGTCGAGCTGAAAGCTACTGTAAAATATTCCATATTCATTCAACTCCATTATCATCTGCACCCTTGTTAAAATGGGGAAAGCTTATAAAAGTTATATTTATTCAACTGGCTTAATCTTACACTGACAATATGAGAAACAATCTAATCATTTATTGAAGTGCAGAAAAGAAAGTTCTCAAAAACTATCTTTTTTGATATTTTCTTCATGACAGCAAAGGGTCTTCATCTATAATACCTGATGAGCTTGAATAATACATAGTAAAGGAATGACCGAATGACTCTCAATCTCTCCAGATCACATTAATCAATTGCATTAACCCATAGCCTCCCACTACTTGTTGCTATATTCTCAGCTATGTTCCATGAACTGAATGATTTCCCTCCGTCTACAGGCACCGAGCAACATGAAGGCAGTGCTGCAGGCTGGCTGGCTGTTCACTGTTGCTGTGGGCAACATCATTGTTCTGATTGTGGCAGAGCTGGCAAAGCTGCCGGACAAGGTGCTTCACTTACTTCTACACCATCTTCACACAAACGCACCCCCTTCAGCTCTGTTACAGAGACACCGTTACATTTGTGTCTGTGTAATTCATATAAAAATGATGCTCTTCAGTCTAAATCCCATCATATTAACCTGTGTGTGTGTTCTTTTCTCTTTCAGTGGGCAGAGTATGTGCTGTTTGCCTCTTTGCTAGTGGCTGTGTGTATAATCTTTTCCATAATGGCTTACTTCTACACTTATGTTGACCCTGCTGAGATCGAAGCCCAGTTCATGCGAAAAGATGAAATGGAACCAGATGACAAGGATGAGAAAGCCATTGAGATGAAAGGAAATGACTTAGTGCAGCACCATGAGAAAAATATCGGCCAAACTAAAATGTAAACATTTTAGGCAGTTGCATAGCCCATTATTGTTATACTGCAGCTGCTTTTATAGCTTAAGTTGCTCAACATGAACTGCCAGAAGAGATGATAAATAATACACCTCAAAATGTATTTTATAAGCAGATATTGGAGTCCACTGTTTTCTATTTCATAAGCTATTAAAACATCACATTTGAGATGGAAGAGCAAGCACAAGAGATGTGACTTGTATAAAACTGAATAAAACATTTATAATGCTAACATCCTATAGCTTATTGGTGCTACTGAAATTAAGAAAATAAGTAAACCACCAAAAAATGCAGTAAAGAAAAGAATCTTCCAGGTAAAAAAGGGAGGCCTGATAACTTCATGCAGAGTATATTTATTGTGCATTTCTACAAAAAGTTCTTAGGTTAAAAGTTTACTTAATGCAACTTTATATGGAATATCATTTAGGCTTTTGTGCTAATACAGCTACTGACACGATGCCCAGAATAACCACCATGCCCCATTCCTAGACCTCTATGTCCTCCCTCCCACAAACCGTTTTGTAGTAGTCTGAGGGAGTTGTAAATTATTTATGCACCTAACATCTGTCTATGGATTACTTTTTAGGTTAATCTGGTAAAATATGATATACTTACATAGGCCAGCTGTGGCAGAAATAATCTCAAACAAAGAGGGGGAGAACATAAACACTCCACCAAGATGGTGTTGGGGGCCTAAAGAAAAGGAAAGGAAAATGCTAATTTCTATACTACCACATTATCTTTAATAAGTGAAAGATAAAATATTATGCATCTCAGCAATTCTATACCGGTTTCGATCAGACACAAATAATGAATATCTGATGGCATTAGAGGTTGCAGCTGAATGTATATCCTATCTATCTATCTATCTATCTATCTATCTATCTATCTATCTATCTATCTATCTATCTATCTATCTATCTATCT